>CM060249.1:25915610-26060610 GCA_030684275.1 Acipenser oxyrinchus oxyrinchus | reverse complement strand
TTTTGTACATGTTACTTTTCTTACAATATCTTTGATGCATACGCCTCGCATCAGAAGTGAACAATATTGATACACTTCTCTGACTTGCCTATTATCCATGTAATACTTGATACGGACAAACTAATAAAACTGTACCCATGGAAGTCTTTGAAATATTAATTCAAACTAGTATAATGCTTTATAAAATAAGCCAAACAAATTACTGCATAGATTGAAACATTTTAGGACATTTTTCTATTCCTTTTCAATTTACAATGAAGGGTGGACGGGACATTAAAAGAAACTTTAATGGTGATCTGCTTATAGTGGACACAATTTAGCAAACTTGAAGTGAGAGCGATTGCAGGCTCTGGTAGTTACTTTAGTTTATGTAGGAGGGAGGCACCAGTTCCTGTTGAGTTGAGATGACCAGCAATAACACTCAGCAGCCAGGGTTACTACAGGACATACTGTATTATTATTATTTTATTTCTTAGCAGACGCCCTTATCCAGGGCGAATTGGTTCTATTATAATAGAACCAATACTTCAGTCTGGATCACCCCTGAAGGTAAATGTTGATATCAAAACCTACTTTTAAGATTTGTTCTTCGGATATTAATGTTAACACAGCAGTAAACTGATTGTGACCCTAAGTTTTGTACGACTAATGATTGTTCTATACGGTGTGTGTTTTGATTCTTTTACCAATTTTTGGGAAAAGTACAAAATATAAAATGGTATACATGAAATACACTTGATGTATAGTTCAGTGACAGTTTCAAGCTGTGAGTGCACTTGTATTCCACCCACCAAATCCCAATGGAGTAGCACTCTAGAACAGAAAATCACTTGCATGGAGACGCACCTAGTCTGCTCCTGTTGTATGAGATGTGGCTCAACAAAGAACTTCACTCGCAGCTTCAGTCTGCAGGGTGCAGGGCTATCCACCTGCTGGGAGATCCTGTTCCTCAAATTCAGCCATAAACTCTCTCCTTTGCTGCCAGAGAACTGGAGCCCAAAGTAATCCACCTCTATTATTCCCAATTTCCTGCAAACCTAATAAAAAAAAAGTGGAAACAAGATAAGAAAATTACAGTAAGAACCAGAGATGTAGCTGACTGGGTTGTTTATTCTATTCCATGAGTATACATTGCTAAACTTCAAATTCAAACTAACTGTGGCAACGGCAACCATTTAGCCAGAAAAGTAAATTCACGTCTATAAATAGTTATCAAAGGAAAATACCTTTAACTGCATAATTGGAATTTACAACATTGAAACGAATACTCCAATACAAAAAAACACTAGAAGAAATAACAAATGCCAGTATACTGTGGTCATCATGGTAGCATTAATATAAAATGAATGGGGTGTTATGCAACTGTCAGCAAAGTTGGAAACCTCCACGTTCAGCTGCATACATTTCGGATATTTGAAGCTGATTTCTCACGGTCTACGCGGTGACATTAAATTTTGATACAGTGTGAAATCTTAACGTTAAAAAAGTCACAACCCGCTAACAGACAGTCATGTACTGCTGTACGACATGCATTAGGCGAAACTCATATTGCCAGATAGTGTGCAATTGCAACAAACTACACTGTTCCAAGTACTCTTGTAAACCTTTGCTGATAAAAACGTTACCATTTATACCTGGTAAGATTTCTTGTTAAATTGCTGAATGAATAAAACATGAGGATCCACTGCAGAAGCTCACTGTCAAAACATCTGTTCTGTGAAATGAACCCGAATACCCTTTCATTTTAGCTCAAAAGTATTTGTGGAACAAAAGGAATTAGAACAAGATACAAAATAAAAAAAAAAAGATGTTTATAGGATTTTAACTACAATACCGAAAGAGTTCAACTTTTAATGCGGCAGACAGCTATCAGAAAGACGACTAAAACGTAAAATACACGTACTGTAGGCTACTAAATCGAAACAAAGTAGACTAGGCAAGTTACACTCCTACGCTACATTGTTAATCGCAATCATGTCATTTTGAAAATGTACGGAACTCTACTTTGAAAGAATACTTATCTTCCCATTTGAGTTTTAATCATTGTAAAGTTCTTTAGAACAACTTCATATGGCATTTTTTAACACTCGTGACGGAAACAAAGAATTGGCTTGATCTGGTTCGCAATAACTTCATATGGAAGTAGTCTATGAGATAAGGAGTTGCAACATGTAGCATTCTCTACTCTGGCACATGCATATTTACACAACGAGGCAAAAAGAATTATCCTCAAAGAATCACTCGAGGCACATTTTCTCACATATATACTGGTAACGCGTGTAAGGAGACGAAATAAACAAGCCAAGTCTTTGGGTCCCAGCAATACCTTATTCAAGCAGTCTTCTCCATTTGCTTTCGTATCAACTTCCACCTCCATAACCACCGAATCCGGCCTCGTAACAAGGCAAAGCATTTTGGTTTTAATAAGTTATCTTTGGTCTTTCGTTCCTTTCTAAAAAAAAAATATATATAAATAAGTGTATATAGCTTCCTTTAAAACCCCTCCATCCGACCCTCTTTCACTTCCCAAGTCCTTCTTCAAGATCACGCATCCCAGAGCTCCCAGCTGTATTTCTACGAACCGACATGCAAAATACCACAACCTCATCCAATACATCAGCGAACCCTAGCACACCCAATAGAAACATGTCTCTCATCTGTCCCAAAACTCGCTAGCCAATTACAAGTACGGTAATTCAGCTCCGGCGGTAAGGCATCATATAACAGACTGTAGGGGTACAGTGGAGCCCTCTCACGGCAAGCGTTTAAATTGACAGTCTACGTTTATGTTTTTTTTCCTATTTTAACATAAGAACATAAGAAAGTTTACAAACGAGAGGAGGCCATTCAGCCCATCTTGCTCGTTTGGTTGTTAGTAGCTTATTGATCCCAGGGTGTCAGCTTCAACAACATTACTGGGGAGTTGGTTGCAGACCCTCACAGTTCTCTGTGTAAAAAAGTGCCTCCTACTTTCTGTTCTGAAAGCCCCTTTATCTAATCTCCATTTGTGACCCCTGGTCCTTGTTTCTTTTTTCAGGTCAAAAAAGTCCCCTGGGTCGACATTGTCTATACCTTTTAGGATTTTGAATGTTTGAATCAGATCGCCGCGTAGTCTTGTTTGTTCAAGACTGAATAGATTCAATTCTTTTAGTCTGTCTGCATACGACATGCCTTTTAAACCCGTGATAATTCTGGTTGCTCTTCTGTGCACTCTTTCTAGAGCAGCAATATCCTTTTTGTAACAAGGTGACCAGAACTGAACACAATATTCAAGGTGAGGTCTTACTAATGCATTGTAAAGTTTTAACATTACTTCCCTTGATTTAAATTCAACACTTCTCACAATATATCCGAGCATCTTGTTGGCCTTTTTTATAGCTTTCCCACATTGTCTAGATGAAGACATTTCTGAGTCAACATAAACTCCTAGGTCTTTTTCATAGTTCCCTTCTTCAATTTCAGTATCTCCCATATGATATTTATAATGCACATTTTTATTGCCTGCATGCAATACTTTACACATTTCTCTATTAAATGTCATTTGCCATGTGTCTGTCCAGTTCTGAATGCTGTCTAGATCATTTTGAACGACCTTTGCTGCTGCAACAGTGTTTGCCACTCCTCCTATTTTTGTGTCATCTGCAAATGAAACTTATTTGAAAAAGCTTTTTATTTTAATTACAAAAAAGTGTCCTCCATTCTAACACCTACTTGCCCATACAGTAAGTAAATAAACCATATGCTATTTTAATAAGTTATACCTCTGAGTTCCGTAAAAAGCACAGAAAGCAAAACGTTAGGTTACTTACCGTAACCCTGGTTCCCTGAAGAAGAAGACGACCACCAACGACAATTATGTATGGGATGCCCATTGGGTAGGTATCGCTGAGCTCTCTATACCAGAGCTGCTGATAGGCCCCTTCCTGGGATGATGCACTTGGTCCCACCCACCGAGGGATTAAAACTGTCATCCTGAGGAAGCCATTTCTCTTTTTCCATCGAACCCGTGAGGGTGACCGATGCGACCTCGAGGTTGGTGGTCGTCTTCTCTTTCAGGGAACCAGGGTTGTGCTAAGTAACCTAACGTTCCCTTTCAATTCGAAGACGACCACCAATGAACATTATGTGTGGGATAATGTATACCAGAGACGTCGCGAGGGAGAACCAGGAGAAAGTATGCAGCATAGCCCAGGTAGCCGCAGTACAAATATCGGACATAGAGGCCCCTCTGAAGAGGGCCCAAGATGTAGCCAACCCTCGAGTGTGCAGCTACCCTGCCAGGTGGGGGCAAGCCAGCACCATCATACGCAGTCGAGACTGTGTCCGCAATCCAGTGCGACAGACGCTGCTTTGAGAGGGGCTGTCCTAGGGTCCGTGTACTGTGACAGACAAAGCGCTGGTCAGACTGACGCAGAGCTCTTGTCCTATCCACGTAGCATCTCAATGCCCGCACTAGACAGAGGAAATTCAATCTCTCATCCTCCACTGAAGCAAACGGTGGTGGATGGAAGGACTCCAGTTCCGCAGACTGATTAATGTGGAAGGCTGTGATCACCTTGGGGAGGAAAGCAGGGTTGGTGCGCAGAGACACCCTGCTGCCATCCTCCCAAATACGCATGCAGGAGCTGTGCACAGACAGAGCCTGCAGCTCAGTGACCCGTTTAGCGGCGGTGATAGCCAAGAGGAAGGCTGTCTTCATAGACAGGTACTTCAACTCTATGGAGTGTATGGGCTCAAACAGGGCCTTCGTCAGAGCCTCCTTTACAATATTAAGGCTCCATTCGGGGAGAACAGTCCTCCTGGGAGGGCGTAACCACTGAGCACCTTTAAACAATCGTGTAACCAAGAAATGCGCACCCGGAGACACCAAATCTACAGGGGCATGGCATGCAGAAATAGCCGCTAAATACACCCTCAAAGTGGAAGGTGACCTACCAACATCAAGCAGTTCTTGCAGAAACTGTAAGATGACTGGCATAGGGCAAGATATTGGGTCATGGCTTCCAGCCAGACACCAAGCTAGTAAATACTTCCACTTATAGGTGTACAAAGACCTAGTGGACTCTGCCCTAGTGCTCTGCAACGTACCCCCAACCACATCTGGTAGCCCTAGGGCTAACCAGCGGTCCCTTTCAGGGGCCAGACCCATAGTCGGAACTTGCCCGATTCCGGGTGCCAAAGAGTGCCTCTCGTCTGACTGAGGAAATCCATGCACAGTGGGATCTCCCAGGGCTGGCCGTGTAACAGCTGGCACAGGGTCGAAAACCAGATTCTCTTGGGCCACTTGGGGGCCACTAGGAGAACTGACATCTCCTCTAACCGGACCTTTTCGAGAAAGGCCGGGAGCAGCGGTATAGGCAGGAAAGCATACAAAAACACTTTGGGCCATTCTTGTGCTGGGGCATCTACGCTGAGTGGACCGTCTAAGCGGTGGAGGGAGTACCACAGGGGGCAATGTGTCATCTCTGCCAAGGTGAAGAGATCGGCCTGCGCCTTCCCAAACCATTCCCAAATGCACTCCACTATCTGAGGGTGGAGTCGCCACTCTGGTGGATGCGGACGCTTCCTGGAGAGGAGGTCCGCTGCCCAGTTCACCACTCCAGGAATGTGCATCGCCCATAGGGACAGCAAGTTCATCTGAGCCCATGTGAATAGCCTGCAGGCCATGCGATGCAGCCCCAGGGACAGTAGGCCACCCTGTTGGTTAACATACGCCACCACTGTCATGTTGTCCATCTGTATCAACACATGTGTACCCCTCAGCACCAGGAGGAAGTGGTGGAGAGCAAGGGAGACCGTTTGCAACTCCAGCTTGTTTATGTGCAGGGATGTCCTGCGGTCCGGCCAGGATCTGCATACTCCTCTGCCTTTCTAGACCGCCCCCCAACCCAAATTGGAGGTGTCTGTCATCACCACTTGGCGGTTTAACACTATTCCCATTCGCACACCTTCGCGCAGTTGAGAGGTCGTCCTCCACAAGTGTAGGGCTGCCGAGCACGCGTTAGACACAGTCAGCCGACGATGTCTGTCGCATTTGGTGTTGAGGTGGAACGCATTGAGCCACGCTTGTAGCGGGCGCATGCGAAGCAGACCCAGCTGAATGGCCGATATGGCTGCGGACATCAGACGATGCACCGAGTACCGTGCAGCACCATGCGCTCTTGCGCTAGCTCCGTAGCAGTGGCCAAGCACCATGTGCACTGCATGCACCGTGCATACTGAGCACCGTGCGTTTGTGCACTAGCGCTGCAGCAGTGGGCACCAAGCACCGTGTGCACTGTGCGTACCGAACACTGCACGCACAGAGTACCAAGAGCACTATGTGCACCGTGTACTGTGCAGCGCTGTCTCTGTGCACTGATGCTGTAGCGCTGGGCACCGTGTGCCGTATGCAATGAGCATCTTGCACAATAAGATACTGAAGTACCAAGGGTTATGCGTGCGCTGCGGTACCGAAGCACCGGGAGGCAGCTACGTAATTGTGCTTAACGTAACCGCATGGTCACACACACCTGGTCAGCCCATAGCTCAGCGATACCTACCCAATGGGCAGGCATATCCCATACATAATGTTTGTTGGTGGTCGTCTTCGAATTGAAAGGGAAAGCGTATTACAAAGCGTTTTTGTTATACAAAACTTTTTTTTTTTTACAAGAAAACCTATTAGCTTAATATTTCTAATGTAGTCTTAAAAGGCCACGATACACTATGCAATTTCAGTGCAATCTGATCGCATGCAATCGATCGCTGCAGTCGCGGCTGATCGCTCCGGGTGCAATAGGGTGCGATCCTATGCGAGGCACTATATATAGAGGGTGTTTGGAAACAGGAACATTTGTGTAAGCCTATTTCGTATTTTGATGTTGCTATGCACATAGAACATACAGCATGTGTACTTTTGTGTTTGTAAACATGTCTGAATGTGTTTATTTTATAGAATATATTAAGGATTTATTTTTTGTTTTTAATAAATACATTTTTTTTAAAAATCCAGAGCACTCGTACTTTTAGTTTAGGACTGTTTCGGCATATCCCTTACAAAAAAATAATACAGGCTACTGCAAGTTATTGTCCTTATTTTGACACACTTGCAGTACTACTTTTGGAGATTTTTGTGTAACGGATATATATTAAGTATGCATATTGGACCGCAAAAAACGGTCCGATATCCGGTTCAGCCCTGAATACCGTACCGCAATTAGCGAATCAAAAAAATCGGATTGGATTTCAACGTCAGCGGTCGATAACGGTTTTTCTCTACTGAAGTGGTCAGCGCGGCCGTAAATCCCAGATCAGGCTCCCAAAGCTGGTTAATGGCTCAGGACTCAGTCTGAAAAGACGCTTCAGGTGTCTGTGACACTGCCGGTGTTGTAATCAATTCAGTACCCCCGACCCCCTCCCGTTCCCGTCCCCGTCCCCGTCCCCGTCCCCGTCACCCTGAGAAATGTAACCCATTGCGCATGAGTAAAATGAGATCGCCCCACAGGCACGTCTCATTTTTGTTGTTGTTGTTAGTGTCTGAGGTAAAATACAAGTGATGTGCACGCGTAGCAGTTGTCAGCTGCATTTTGCAATCATTAAAAACGCCTTTGACATGCGCAGCTAAAACAATCTTTAAATAATTAATGCTTACTGTATTAACTATGCGACCTACCTGTTTATAAACGATTGTGCCGATTTCAAAGTAATCCCTGGGCAACGATAAACTATCAATCAAAATGAATGAATACCGCCAATGCCTTGAGACTGAGCGCAAGCCATTACATCACATAGCAACCATCGCTGACTTCACTCTGGTGGTTAGATTAGAAAAGAATGATTTGAAACATGTATTGAAAATGTGGGATTACATGAGCTCGACCATTGCAGTCTCTCATAAAAACTTAAACTAGAAATGAAGAGTTTGGGGGTCATCTTTCATTTACAGAGATAAAAATAAATGTGTTCCCTAGTGATGCTGCCTGAGACTTTTCTAAACAACTCCATTTCATGCTGAGTGACCTCAGCCCTAAGGACTCTCAGCTCCTTCTCAGAAAACTTTTCTCTTTTTTCCACGTGCCAAGAGGACTTTGCTGCCCTTCCTCTGACATATTTTTTTTTGCTTTGTATTCTCGTGCTCCACAGATGTCATACAGCGACTTCTGCTCTCTGTACTCCTAACTGGAAGTGTAGCCGCTAAATAGACAGATGCACTCATTGAGACCCTCATTATCATAATTGCAGATCATTATTTGTGCATGTTGAGTAATTTGCATTGGGCACAGTGCAAAATAATTGCCTGTCCGCAATGCAATTTGAATTTTGCATCTGCAGTTATTTGCACTGCGCCTATACTTGGATAACCCCCAGTATGTATTAAACAGGATTCGGAAAGAAAGATTTCAGTATATATACCATGATGGTTTTAGAGCTATCTCCATCATCTCTTGCAGTTTGTAAGACAGGATGTTTTTACTCCCCAGCCGAATAACATAAAGGGGCTGAGACAGGAGTGCATTCTCGGACCAATTCTCTTTTCTATTTACACTGACATGACAATATAGGCAGCTGGCAGTTCTTCTATTCATCTGCTGGAAGATGATACTATTGTGTAATCCATGGTTTTTCGTTATGGGTTATGACTCAATAACAATTTTAATGACATTTACAAGCATGTTTCTCTGTACAGCTGCTAATGATGCCAACAAAACCAAGCTTATAACTTTTACTATGAATAAAATCCACTGCTGCCGAGCCATACTGAGTGTTTATCCAAGACAACCACCAGAAACAAAATGTTATTAGAACATGTAACAGCCTAATTATATCATATCTAGAATATGGATTGCTAGTGCATTAACTCTAAAGCCCTGCAAAGGCATTGCATACAATACAGTTTAAACTGGGCTTTTTGTGCTGTAATAAAACATAATATCACCTACTCAATCAATTACCTATTAGTTCAAAAGACAGAACTACCAGTGTTGGACTATTTGTAGAATGATCTCTAATCATGCATTATGTAAGAAATAAACCATTACAGGGTGTGCAGGAATTTGTGTTCTTGATCATAATTACAAAAAGTAACTTTAAAGATTAGAAGAAGAAATAGGAGGCTGTGTGGTCCAGTGGTAAAAGAAATGGGCTTGTAACCAGGAGGTCCCCGGTTCAAATCCCACCTCAGCCACTGACTCATTGTGTGACCCTGAGCAAGTCACTTAACCTCCTTGTGCTCTGTCTTTCGGGTGAGACGTAGTTGTAAGTAACTCTGCAGCTGATGCACAGTTCACACACTCTTTGTAAGTTGCCTTGGATAAAGGTGTCTGCTAAATAAACAAATAAAATGTAATATGTATCCTTCCACTCAGAAAAAGTAGTCTGTGAGAGCTATTTTATTTCAATATATATGAGGGAGTATACATGGAACAGCCAGCCACTGCACTGGCTCTTGTGGCAAATGTCGAGGGTGGAGTTTCTGAACTTGAGGCTGTGGATGGAGGAGCCGTTTTTATGTGGGAAAGGTTTTCAAGAGAAGACTGAGAAAGCTGGCACTTGAGCAGATTCATTTTAAATTAGATTTGCAGTTGATGCTGTGGTGTGCCAGTGGGCATCTACCATAGGATAGAAGCCTGCTAGAGCTGGAAGCTGATTGGCTGATGGTACTGAATCATTTTCTAATAAGGCGTAGTGATATTAATAGATCAGTTAAGTGAGTTGGTCTATGATGGCAGAACAAGATCACATGACTGTACAGTAATAATTGTCACTGCATGGTCATGTGATATTGTTCAGCCAATCACAGTGCTTAATTTATCCAAGCCACTTTATAAGAAATGTGATATTTTTCCCCATTTTTATCTTAACACTTTTCTGAGCTTTTGTAAATAGACTGGGAATATGAATTGGAAATGTTTCATTCCACATCCAGAACCAGTTGTTTCTTCAGCTTATCTTATCAACTTAGATCACATGCATGTATCAAACTGACAGTCCCTAAGGTCAAACTCCACAGTATTTGGCAGACACTATTTCAAATTCTCAGCAGCAGACAGAAATACTGATGAACCACTTTTTGTCCATGTTTGACCCTTATTTGTTTAAAGTTTGAGTGGTCTTGAGTGTTGTGTTGCTAATGCACCAGGGAGGTCTGGCGACCTGATTACCATAAGCATTGTTACAATCCCATATTAATCTTGTATTGTTAGTTTTTCTGTTGAAACAACAGGGAGGTCAGATGACTGGTCCTTGAAGCCAGATTATACTGGCAGTGCCACCTCTGACAGACACATTATTATTATTATTATTATTATTATTATTATTATTATTATTATTATTATTTAGCAGATGTTTTTATCTGAAGCGATTTACAGAAAATTAAACAAAATATAAAAGTATACAAAATTACAGGCAATAAAAATGCAAAACAAACACATGGGGTCAATTGCAACGAACTGAAAGCAGCATACTAACTGGGGATGATCCCGTGGTTAGTACGCAGCTCCGTACTAAACTAGTACGCAAGTTAAATACCAATTGCAACGAACTTGGCGGCTGAAGTTAGTCCCTAGCTGCGTACTAAAAAAGGTCTCAATTGCAACAAACCCAAAAATAACTGCTGCTGCCCTCTAGAGGATACTAAGTACGGGACTAACTTAGTCTAACTCTTGCTATGGACTAAGAATTTTAGTATCGTACTAAGTGGAATAGTGGAAGACATGTGAAAGTCTTTATTTATTTTTGCTGAAATAATAATGTGTGCATATAAAATACACACACACACACACACACACAAACACACACACATGTATATGTCGTCACTATATTTGAAGCATCTGCTGTCTGTACGGATATTGTAATAGTAAAATAAAATTACATTATGACTACAATACTGTTAACTACTAATAATGAAGGAAGGTGTCGGCAGCATTACAGTCATGTATGTAGAGGCTGTAGTATGCGATAGTAGGTTTCACATTTGAGAAACATATTTTTATTTTTTTTTATTTTTTTTGGGGGGGCAGCAAGTCCTTTCATTCCCTTTAATTTGAGGGGACTCGACACTGGTGGTTCTTTGGAGCGAGCTGGGATATTGAGGAGTAGGGACACAGTGGGTAGAATGTGAGTTAAGTGTTATTTTACGTAGTAAGACCTGGGGGCACATTGAAAAATAAAATAAACAGTGCTCTTCTCAGGGTGTTTTTAGAAGTGATTATCTATGATACTTCTTCGGAATAACACCCCTTCCCTGTTTTGTACTTGTTGTGGTCCAATGAGAACGGTGTTGAAACAGCCTGTGTGTGTTGAGTGTCAAAAACCAGCTTTGCTAGTTTATTTCATGGCATTGCACTTGGTTGAGTATTTTATAGGCAGTCCGTGTGCCCTGATATGGGGTATTTTACCACATATATGGGGTATTTCACACATATAAATATATGTTAGAGACGAATTAATATTTATGTATAAATGTCGGCCTATTTGTAACATTGTAAAAATGATTATTAGATCATAATATCGTAAAATACATACATTACTGTTACAAATATTTCAAATGTTCTGATTCAGAGCCATCCTGCCTTGCGCCGTGTCTGGCTCCCTGTAAAAGGATCAAGCGGTTCTGATAATGAATGAATGAAAGAATGATTCAGAGCACCCTTCAGTTCCTGTTTGGTAACAACAACAATGCTTGATCCTTAGTACCATACTAAAGCTGGGGATCAGTTAGTCTCCAACTTTGGCCCTGTCCACACTACATAACCGATCTCGAGAACCGTACTCGAAACCGCTCTAATGAATCCAGCTCAAAGCGTCCACACTGAAGTACCGTTTCATGTTTAGTCAGGCTTAATGCGTCCACACACCATTAGAATAGTTCAGTTACAATTCCCAGCAGCGCAACGAACCGTGAAAATTAATACGATAGTATCCCACCATGCACTGTATTTTATTTTAAAATAATGTGTTATGCCCCATATTAACAGAGGTCCATATTGCAAAAATGAAATATAACAAGTATTGTGGAAAAAGTAAATCCGAACACACACACACAAGTAGGGCTTGACGTTTTCAAGTTTTATTTTTAATCAGATGAAGTCCCTTTAAACAAATTGAGCTGATTCTGTTTTATAATTAAACTTAGAAAGAAGCTGTTAATTACAAAACAATCTTTGTTTTTACCTTCATATCTTGCCTGAGCCTAATTCGGGTCCTCTTAATTTTATTTCAAACAGAGCTGACAAATTACGTAATTTGTTCATCCCCGATCGTACTTTTAACTCGCATTTCATTTTTGCAGTCGCCTAATTTAAGGTTGTGTTTTTGTTATTTTCCCCACTAGTTTAACAGAGATGTCCTGACAGATTTTTTGAAGCATAAAAATGAAGACCTAATGCAGAGTGTACACTGATAGCAAGTCCTTCGGGCGCCTGCTCTGAGTATTTCGCCAACCATAGCACAAAGCATTTTGGGATATTGGAGGATGCACAAAAAATGTAGTTTGGTATTACAGCATCCACACTTCTGATAAACCGCACGACCTGATGCAATCTAATTAGAACCGGACTCGAGACTACCTCTTGAGGTGGTCTCGAGTCCGGTTCTCGAGTACGGTATTAAATGCTGCGTAGTGTGGACGCAAACCATATTTAGCACTTTTAAGCCGTCTTAAATGCAACTAATACGGTTTAAAGGCATAGTGTGGACAGGGCCTTTGTTCCGCTTGTTTTTTCGATGCAATTGGTACTAACTTAGTACGCAGCTGGGGATGATTTGAGATAGTACATACTAGCTAGTACGCAACTTAGTACGCAGCTCTGTACTAACTGCAAGTTCGTTGCAATTGACCCATATATACAATATATACAAAATATTTCTAAATAAAGAAAATACAAAAATATATATGCATACTGTATGCAGGGGGATAATAAGGGAACTGGTGGATTGATTAAAAAATACATCCTCTTTAGAACTGACTCAAAAAAGTCTCTTTCCAAATTCCATTTTATTTCACAGGTTTGGTGTAAAATGATATATTAGTGAAGCCTACCTTACCTACTTTGCTATGAGCTTCTGAGATCAGTACATGTCTCCTGTTACTCCCACGCAATACATATTTTAAAACCCAGTAAAACCACCCAAAGGGTGGCAGATGCACTGCTTAAAAGTTTAATATTTGCCTGTAAGTCTTGGTGCAGAACAACCTTCTGGATTCACATTAGTGATACATTGGGCAGCGTTTCTCTTTTTATTCATTCATTTTTCAAATAATAGAATCCTTTTAAAATATCTACATTGTGAATAGCTTCGGATTGCATTTTAATGTTGTTTTTCTTTTTGCCCTTTATCAATTAGAGTGGTTCATAGATGGTCTCCCTGCTTTGGAAAAAGCCTAGAAAACATATACCTTATTGGGTTACCTCTGGTTTTGCTACAAAAACTGCACACATAAATATCTATTAAAATGCAACTAAATAAGAAACTGCACAAGAAAATATTAAGTACCGAGTTTATTTATTTATTCGTCATTATACAACATACTATTTTGAGCTGGGGGTGTTGTCTATCAATTATTGAGATGTACCTATCAAAACAAGATTTTTTGTTCTCCCTACAAATAATAATAATATTTCTGATCTACTATTTTTCTGCAATGGTGAATCAATCTGAAATAAAATCATCAAATAGTCTATTCACCTATTATTATTATTATTATTATTATTATTATTATTATTATTATTATTATTATTATTATTATTATTATTATTATCCTCTAGTCTTACCTAAAGATTTTGAAGCCAGTACTACAGCAAACAGAGATTTAATGAAACCGTGTTTATTGGACATAATGGAAAATAGATTAGTTATTAGATGATTAATGGGGTGCTTACAGTGTGCAGTATATGGGTTGCTTCTGGATCTGTCTGCCATTGCTGCCACACAATGACTTTAAAGGGTACATAAGGACCTTTTTATATTATTGTGTTACATGTTCCCATGTGTTTATTATTATTATTATTAGTTTATTTAGCAGACGCCTTTATCCAAGGCGACTTACAGAGACTAAGGTGTGTGAGCTCTGCATCAGCTGCAGAGTCACTTACAATTACGTCTCACCTGAAAGACGGAGCACAAGGAGGTTAAGTGACTTGCTCAGGGTCACACAATGAGTCAGTGGCTTAGGTGGCATTTGAACCAGGGACAAGCCAGTTTCTTTAACCACTGGACCACACAGCCTCCTAAGATGTGTGTATTGTTTAAATTTTTTTTGTTTTTTTACAATTTTGACCACTTTTTAAAACTTTTAAATTGCATTCCCTACCTCAAGATGGCTTCACATGGACCTGCATGGACCTCTCAGAACTACATTTCCCATCATCCTCCTGCTCACTGGTAAATCCATCTCAGTTACATATGTGAGCAGGAGGATGATGGGAAATGTAGTTCTGAGAGGTCCATGTGAAGCCATGGTGGCGCGGCTAATGGCAGTCTTTCCAGATTGATGAAATTCGAGAGGATGGCAGCGGCAGCGCAGTGGCCCAAAGAAGCCTGGGCCATCAAAATCACACCCTGTCTGACATGGGGGAGGGAGACCTCGCGTGGCAGCCCAAAAGCTTCAACATCTCTGCAAAAGGTAATTTTATATTAGATCTCGTTTCATTGATCAACTGTCTCTAACTTCTTACATTTTTTTTTTTTTACTATTTACTTTGTTTAATTGACAAACTTTTATTCATGCTTGTATATTTCATGTGATTTTTTCCTGTTCTACATTTTAAAAACATTTGAATTTTTTAATTTTTTTTAAAAAATCGATTTTGATTAGTATTTTTTTATTTATTTTATTTTTTCTCCTCTCCTCCACCTACCTCTGAAAACTTTTTTCTCCCTGTGATTTGATTAATTTATTTATATATTCTCCTGGTCCATTTAAAAAAGTTTTTTAAAATTATTTGATCAGATTTTTTCCTGTTCTATATTTGGTTCAAAGAATCCACACACAAAATAAGACTTTTGATTTATACTATATTGGTTTGATTTTTTCTCCTTTCCCCATAGGCCCCAAAACGATTTACAATTTTTGGTTTGATTAGATTTTACTTCTGCTCCATTTAAAAACAATGACTTTCTATTATATAAAATATATATTATAGTCTGATTTAAAAAAACAACTTGGCTTTAAAATGTATTTGTGTTTTTGATCGGATTATCTCCTCTCCCCTCACAACACACATTGTAATTGTATAGGATCTCATTTTATTATTGCATTTTTGAAACTTATAATTGTATTTGTACTGGGCAGTGGAGGTTATTTTGGGGAGAAAATGGCAAGGCAGCGGCTCAGTGCAGATGCTGTTGCTAAGTCTGGCTCGAAGAGTGATTTTGTGCCAGTGATTTTGTGCCAGGAAGTAGCACTTCCTCCAGTGAGGAGATCAACAGTGGTCAGGAAGAGCCTATGGAAGCTGAGCCTGAGCCCCTGCCTGAACCCAGTACCGTAGGTGGGCCTGGACCGAGGGGTGGTAGATTTCAGCCATTCTACCACTGGATCCCCCCTAACATCAGCATCAAATACTCCTTTTTTCCAGCACACCAGGTACCAGTATGAAGTCATTTTTCATTATTTGGTAACCCAAACCAATTTATATGCCCAACAATATCTGGCGCAGCATGGGAACAACTCGGGGCCACATTCTAGGGTGTGCAAGTGAGCCCTCATAAATTAAATATGTTCTGGGGTGTATCGCTTTTAATGAGACCAGGGGATAAACCTAGAATGGATTTATTTTGGTCCACCAACCAAATCCATGCTGCCCCAGAAGCTTGCCCGTAATGAGATTAAACTGTACAAACTCTGTGAGAGTTCCACTGGATACACTCATCGGTTCAGAGTGTACACAGGGAAGAACTCTTAGATTGAGCCGCCTGGCTGCCCCCTATGCTTCCAGACCACTGAGAAAATTGTGTTTGAACTTGTTTTTCCCCTCCTAAATCTTGGTTACCATTTGTATGTAGATAACTTCTACAAAGGGATCCCTCTGTTTAGGGCCTTGTACACATCCAATACAATGGCTTGTGGTACAATAAGTCCCAACAGGAAGGGATTTCCACGACAATTGGTAGCCAACAAACAGGTGTGGCGAAACCAGAGCTCTGCACTGTGAGGAACTGCTAGCAGTTAAATACACTGACAAAAAAGCACCTCCTCACCAGCATCCACGAGGAGTCTACTGTAGCAGTTCCTGTGCGAGGTCAGGACACAAACAAGCGCTGGAGTACAATAAATACATGGGCGATGTGGATTAGTCAGACCAGGTTTTGGAGCCGTACAATACTGCAAGGAAGACCATGGCATGCAGGGGTGAAAATCATTTTGAAAATTGGTGGTAAACTGTTTTTTTTAATAACCCCACCGCTCTTCAATTAATTTGCAGTGTTTTGTGTTACAGTAATGTTTTTTCAACAAAATGCACCCCATATCTAATCACTATGCAGCATTTAATACTGTGCTCGAGACTACCTCATGGGATAGTCTTGAGTCCGGTTCTAAATTAGATCCGGTTCTAAATTAGATCCGGTTTTAAATTAGATCGTTCCTGCAAGGCCATGCGGAGGGATACACGGTACTACTGTCCGCACTGTCCCTCTCGGCCAGGCCTGTGTTTGGAGGAGTGTTTTGAAAGGTACCACTGTAAACGAGTACTGGAAGAACTAAATAAACCCCTGAACAAACCACCATGACACATGCTGTACCAGTATCTGAGGTAATGTAAGCAAAGGTAGTAAAAATCACTTGTTTCTATGTCATGCGACAACATTACCTTGGGTTCCAGAGGAATTATGGGTAACAAGGCATTGACGGGTGATGTTAAGCGACCCATTTCTAAAATCTTTATTTTGTGCAGCTTCAAAAAAATGTATACTTATGCTAAGGTATCTCATTCTTTGGTGGTGTACTGGGCACATGAAATATGGTTGGTGCTATAGACCATGGGCTCCATAAAACGAATTGGAAGTCAAAGTTTTGCTGTTTGCCTTGCTGACATCAAGTGCTGGATGTCTCAAAACTTCCTAATGTTGAATTCAGATAAAACAGATGTTTGTAGGCTCCCATAACCAACTAAAAAAATGTAAGATTGCATGAGTTTGACCCTAGCAGTCTTTTATCAAATCCTAAAACTAAAATAAAAATTTTTTTTTTTTTTCTTTGATCCTGATTTATCATTTGAGTCTCATATTAGGGAAGTTTCTAAAGTATCCTTCTATCACTTGAGAAACACATTCAAACTGAGACCTATTATCTCCTTATCTGACGCCAAGAGACTAACACATGTCTTTGTTTCTTCATGAATTGATTACTGTAATGCACTCCTCTCAGGCATCCCAAAACGTGCGGTGTCCCACCTACAGCTTGTTCATTTTTATAAAATGGCATTTTTATCTTAGTGGTTTTAATGCAACATAATTGCTAGCTTTTATTATTATTATTATTATTATTATTATTATTATTATTATTATTATTATTATTATTATTATTTGTATATATTGTATATTATTGTATTTTTATGTACTTCGGTATGAAAGGCGCTATATAAATGAAATAAATAAATAAATAAATAAATAAATAAATAAATAAATAAATAAAAGTGGCCTGGTGTCAGTCTAGGGCATGTAAACGCCTGAAAAGTTATATAAAGGTGCACATATTTGGTATTTTTTAAACCACTGTTCAGCCAAGTTTAATATCTCACAAGACTATATGCAAAAAGGAAATTCTATCAACACTACTTCTGTAATGTGTACAGTCTGTTCTTGATGCTGTCATATTTAAGCAAAATGCTATAAATCCTAATTGACTGTGTGCTACCAATCACGTTTAATTTACACATCACAGCCCACCAGAAGTGGTAAATAACATCCTGTACACTCTCAAATCATTTTTTTTTTTTTGTACATTTAGTCATTGCCAATTATTTTTTTATTATTTTCTCCCAATTTGGAATGGCCAATTATTTTATTATGCTCAGCTCACCGCTACCACCCGTGCGCTGACTCGGGAGGGCGAAGACAAACACACACTGTCCTCCGACGCATGTACTGTCAGCCGACCGCTTTTTTCACACTGCGGACTCACCATGCAGCCACCCAAGAGCTACAGCGTCGGAGGACAACGCAGCTCTCGGGCAGCTTACAGGCAAGCCTGCAGGGCTGTTCGCGGCAGTGGTGTAGTCCAGTGGTGTTGGTAACTAAGCCGGACGGAACCATTCGTTTCTGCGTCGACTTTCACAAGGGAAATTCTCACTCCAAGTTTGACACATACCCCATGCCTCGAGTGGATTGGGGTTCAATTGGGGGAGTTGGTTCAATTGGGGGCGGCTCAGTTCATATCATATCAGCTCAGTTCATATCTGACGAAAGGCTATTGGCAGATACCATTAACCACTTCAACTCCAGATATAAAAATGAAACCCCTTCCCAGTTACCAGATGTGCGTGTACACAGCTACTTTGCGCAGGCATTGTGATGGATCTGGCTGCCGCAGACTCCTACATTATTGCCTTGTACCCAGTGCTGTGTTTTCGTAGTATTTCGTCACAGCACTGCCATTTCAAACCAAACAGCTTCCTGTTTGCAGCTGGCTTACCTGTAAAATAGCTGCATGCTCTTTTGTTTGTACAGTTTGTACTGTTCTTGGCTCCACATCCTCTTCATCATCATCGCTGAGTGATAAGTCAGCTTCACTGTCGCTGGTATCGAAATCCTCCGAACCAACTTCACTCCCGTTGCTCATTATAGAAAGACCACGTACGTTGACATGTTGTATAAACTACAACTAAACAAGTAAAACTAATAATAAAACCAAAAATAACACTATATATATATATATATATATATATATATATATATATATATATATATATATATATATACTTTAAAAGTTATACTTGTTAAAATAATGGCTTCCCGCAATATATCTCAGTCTTCTAAACGCTCAGAGGTAGATTGGAATCGCAACATGACACGCAATTGGATACAAATGTCACCTGACCCTCCCCCGACTTTCATTGCACATTCCACAGCACTAGCACTGCCTTAGAGAATGAAACCTGAAATGCTAGACTGAGAAACCGATCATAAAATAGAATGGGAAACTTGACGTACGCACGTACGGCATGGTACTGTAAGTGGGTTTTCATCTGACATACGTGCATACGTCATGGTGTTGAAGTGGTTAACAAAACAATCACGTGAGAAAACAGCTTTTTCAACATCTCAGGGTCAACCAGTTCCGTATGAGGCCCTTTGGCCTAAACGAAGATGCGGCGACTTTCCAACGACAAAGTGCTCCAGCTTCACAGAGAGTAAGCGGCTGTATACATAGAAGATGTAGTCCTCTATAGCTCGTCATGGGGGAGCTCTGTCAGAGGCTGGCAGCTGTTCTGTGTCGATAAGGGAAGCGGGCCTCAAGGCAAACCTTGGTGAGTGCGCCTTTGGAAAATAGGAGGCAAAATACTTGGGCTATGTTCTGGGAATGGGCAAAGTAAAGCCAATACCAAATAAGGTGCAGGCTTTGTTGGAGGCGTCTGTTCCCAGGACAAAACACAAGGTTAGGTTGATGTTGGGGCTAGCAGGTTATTACAGATGATTTATTCCAAACCGCATCTATAGCGGCCCCACTCACTGAACTAACCAAAAAGAGCATGCCCAAAAAGGTAAAGTGGTCCACAGACAGTCAAGGGGCTTTTGATACCTTAAAAAAATATCTGAGCCAAGCCCCAACATTGATAAGTCCAGATTTTACCAAACCTTTTGTCTTACAGAGATCGGTCTGGGGGCCATATTGTCCTGGGAGGTAAGCGGGGAGGAGCATATTTATCAGCCGCAAACTCATTCAGAGATAAAATAATTATGTGGTCATAGAGAAGGAATGCTTGGCCATTAAATGGGCTGTGGATGCCCTTTGCTATTACCTCCTGGGGCGAACCTTCACACTGCAGCTACAAAACAATGAATTACAATTGTGACATCAGATCTTGAATCATAAAGTACCGAAGTCAGACAGTTATAAGAATGTTAAAAGGAAAAAAAGATTATAACCCTGTTGTTAAAGCTGTAATGTCCTACCATCCTGTTCAATTATACATTAAAATAGATGGCTAGATAGAATACCATATAGCAGGGGTTTGTGAATCACGCTCCACCTAATAATATTTTTTTTACTTGATGCTATGCGTTAAGGTAGCTTTTACCTGTATCTTTTCTTTATTACCTGTCCTGGTGAACATATGCTCCCTACACATGAGCAATGTCTCAATACCATTTGCTGTCACCTAGCAACCACTGATGGGCCAGCTACACATGCAGGTGGAGATGGCAGTAGCCCATTTTTGCAGCAGCACACATCTGGGTTACAAAATCTGCAGGGGGATTTGTGCCAGCATGCTTCAAATCCTGTTTGTTCTGAGTTGTTGATCTTGGCTGGCGGTCCACAGGGAGTTCTCATTCAAATATGGGTAGGAAAAAAAGAGTAAAAAAGCCTCCAACAGAACAGCAGCACTTGAATACCGGGGAATTAGTATGATGTTTGGATATCAGGCTTCAGTGCGATCGATTTTATAATTATTTTTGGAAATACAACCTTTAGAAAAGTTGTTTGATGTGTGGACAAAGCTAATCTGAGCCTGCTGTGGAGTCATGTTGCTGTATAAAGCCTTGCATTCACTCTTTGCTGTTGATGCATTTTTGTTGCACTACTTCCCTCATCCAGTACACAATGACTTTTATAACTGTATTTATTAAAATAAAAATGTTTTTTTATTAAAGAAAGGTTTATTGTGATGGAATGCAAAAAAAATTCCTTGAGTAAACTGCATGCTACTTTAAAGTCAAACACATATAAACCGGCTTTGTTATAACTGTACTGAAAATGCAGGCTTGACATTTTGACAACTAATCAAGCTCATGGTTTACCAACATTACAATTCACAAATCATCTGACACAGGTACTCTTGGTTTAATTTCTGGCAGGATAATTGTCTGTCTAATGTGATGTGAAGCAAGTCTCATTTTAGGAGTAAACTGGATAATTGACATTCACTTTATACACCAATTAGAAACAATTGCTTCAATGACTTCAGATACCATCATTCTTTCCAAATTATTGACATAGTCACTAAAATAGGAGGCAAAACTCTTGTTAAGCTATAAGCCCTGACCAAAAGGAAATACATAAAATAGAATTATCCTAGCAAGCTCAATGTCACTTTAAAGGAGTGATAACCATTGTTTTTACATGGTTTTGTTTGGTTCTTTGTGTTTGTACATTTCATTATTTTCATGCCCATTGACTTCAGAAGGCATTGTCGGTCATGTTTGTAAACTTGACGTATTAAAGTGTTTGCTCCAGTCTTTAACTCCTGTTTTTTGAGAAACAAACAACTTTTGAAAAATGAACTGGTGTTTTTTGTCTATAAAAAAGAAGCTTATGAAGACAGGAGTAAATTCTTGAACATATGTCCCTTAGTTTTATGCAGCCAGACGAAGCACAGGATACTAAAATTATGCTTTCTATCCGTCTGTCTTTCCTTCACGCTCTGTATCTTGCAAGCTAACTAAGTCATGAAGGTAAACTATCATTAAAGCGAATGTCTCATATTTATCTTACCTGAATTCTGCTCCCCCAGTTAACTATGCAATTATATCCTAACTTGGAAAAGAACATCAGTCGTGCGGTCTAGAGTTCACCTTTATATATATATATGCATGATCTGTACCTCATACCGGGATAGACAACTGACCAAATTGCATTCTCACTGAAGCTGTGAGATGTGAAAATAGTGATAACCCCTATATGGTATATTGCCCAATTGAAAAGCATTGGATAGCCACATAGCCACAGTTAAAGTATCTCAATTTCAGGGCTTGACACAGGCTGAATTATTGAGAAGGGAACTAAATTAGAAGAAACATGTTAGTTTGGTCACAGTTTAAGCACTCACAAAGGTGCCTTTTCTGTCACACTGCAATGTCATTTTGCGTGCGATGTGAGAGCTCAATGGCACAACGTGCTATATTTTATGCAATTGCAAATGGATATATATTTATAATTGACCAATGAGACCTCCCATATAAGTATACCAGGATTGTGGGTATCCTTGAACCTCCAGGTCCAGATCACAGAATACCAGGCCAACCCTTCTCAGATATAGGTCATACTTGACCACTGGCTATCTCAGCTCCAAAGTTAATATTACTCATAATGCTAATCAGCCCCCATAAGGAAAAACAGTCTTTTAGGAAGGACAACAATGGGATGTATTTGTATAAACTGAAAAAATGAACTGTAGAAAGTATTAATATTGCAGCAAGTACACTGAAATTTTTTCCTGTGTGCTATCTGATGATGTCAAATGCCATTTTGTACCAGCAAAACAAGGGATATCATGATTAATTTGTCTGTCTGCCTATCTTTTTGAATATTTATATGCTTTGCGTCTGTTTCCCTACACTCTACACTCCAGGAACTAAATACAAAGGGAGACTCCACAGCTGAATGTATAATATTAGACAAGCCACATAATAATAATAATAATAATAATAATAATAATAATAATAATAATAATAATAATAATAATAATACACTGTAAATAACTGCTGGGAAGACACAGTAGCAACCCTAAAATAAAAAGGCAGTATAGTGACTGGGCACCAAACCACATACTGCCAGTTCATCACAATGCCTCATTGGCACAACAATTAATAATGGTATAATACAAATACTGGTTCTAAAATGTAGCAGTGCCCACTTGTGCTCTGAAGTGAATACTGTATCTCACAAGCTAGTTTCTGATGTGGAAATCTGAATTCTATTTCTTGCCTGTGAGAGAGTGCTTATTCTGTACAGTACATGCTATTTAAATGTTGTATTACTCTTACAACTGTCATAGTCTCACAACAAGCTAAGATACAGGTAGATATATTTTTAATAAAACATCTATCTCTTATAAATTCATATTTTCATTTTAGAAACTAGCTTGTGAGGTAGTATTAATCCCAATAACAAGTTTTCACTTTTGGATTTTTCGCAAATTTCACCAACAGTAGGTGTTTGAGCTTACACCTACTGGCTTATCGGGGTAAAGGCCACAATTTTATAACAAATTCAACAGGCCAACACTACAGAGTGGGGGGTGTTTCCAATTTATTTGGACCTTTTCCAACCAAATAAATATTAAACCTAATGTGGTTTTTTGACCCGGCCATCCTTTCTGTGCACTGGTTCTGCAAATTATACATCATTCATAAAAAAAAATAATAATAATTTAGCAACCAAGTTTTAGGCTTGGATGCATTTTGCTTGCAGTGTTTTTCTGGTGCTACTTCCTTCGTACTGATCAAATACAGTGTTGTAAAATCTTTTTGATCCTGAGTGTTGTGAATTTGAATTCTTCATTCAATGCCGTCTTTGTTATGTCACTTGGCAAATAGCACACCTGAGCCTCATTCTGAACATCATAACTGAGTTCAAAGTAGCAACCCTTGATGTGAACCTGTCTTTTTACCTCTCACTTTGTATTCAACATGAAAAGACAAAGCTATTAACAGAGCACCCTATTGCTGCTTTCATCTCAATAAAAAAAAAAACTGCTTGGCTGTACGCCCTGTAATTACTCTAAATCCCTTTGACATTGGGATGTTTTTCCTGGACTGCCACATGCTTGAAGAAATAGTTCCAGAACAGAATGTAACATAATAATAATAAGCAAACAACTATAACGGTTAGAATGTATTATAACATGTAATATAAAGTAACCCGGCAGTTCTTGATATTATTTGAAATGTCCACGTCAAGCTAAAATGCTTGCTTGTTTAGCAGTGCTTGCCTAATTAAGTATTAAATCAAAAGGCTGCAGATCCCATTACCCCAGAGGAGAAAACAGAACGAAAAAGAATGAAAAGGCATACAAAGATCATAAAAATAGAAATTACGCACAATATCAATTGCATTGTATAGTGGGGTTCATAAATGACAATTACTAGTAATCAAATGCTTTCTTTGACAAGGTAGAACTAACCGCGGACAAATTCTCCATAGTACAGTGGTGACCTTGGAATCTTGGAAAAGGTCAGACCAGTTTTATTGTCTTGTACAGGGAGCCCCCTTGTTCCTCTTGGAAAGAATGACATGAGATCTAATATCAGTCACCTATATGTATCAGTTTTTGTATAACTACTGTACTATTTATGCATTCATTCACATGCCTTCAACATTTTCCTAATAGTATAATTAAATCACATCCCACTTTTTTGCCTAAATGTTGTCTGCTATCCTCTCAATCCGTATTTCAAATTTGTGCTATGCGTTCCAGTTAAAAATCACATTCGTATTGTTCTACTGCTGGCGGAATTTAACAGGATTGGTTTTAAATTGCTTTCAACTTAATTCCATTGGCAGATGGAAAACAGGCATAAAAACAGAATTTGACGAGCTCATGTGGTCAAATTCACAGTGGTCTGGAGAGTGCAGGCACCAAGCAGCTCTGTGCAGCTACAGAAGGATAGAAAATACTTAATACCTGTGCCTGGTTTTGTTTTGTCCCCAAGAAATTTATTTTGGAACTTAGAAAAATGCTGATTAAACTGCACTAGAAGCACCTCATCCCTACTGGCTGAGGTTTAATTTTCATAAGGCTGGCTAACAATTATTGTACCCAATAGTATTCCTGTAGACCCTGATCAATAATGTCCAGGTAAATACAAAAAAACATACTTTAGCAACATGCCTGATAAAAAAAAAAAAAAAAACTAATTCGAATACATATCTGCACATGAAAATACCATGTTCCTTACAGCAGTATAAATGTATGTCACATGGATAGAATCAGTGTTCTATAAAGTGCAGTATCTAGTATGTCTGAGTTAAGTATTACTATAATATACATTTCATTTAATGGTCTGTCACACACTACATTGTGAACATGATAACTGCCTTGATATTGTACCAAAAGAGGAAAAATGTAGTCCTGGGGTTAAATAGGTACAAGACTACATTCCCCAGAATGCCTTGGGGTTGTGAATTAGAGCCAGGAGGGGAAACACCGGCTCTAATGAAATGAGGAACATCTGCCTGTGGTTAAGCAGACAGGTATAAAGTGTGTTTGTGGCTATCTGTGTTAAGACTAAGGCCTGGGTAATACCTTAAAAATAAAAAAAAGGTTATTAATACTTGCTGTGTATTTATACAAAATATGGCAGCAGTGTGGAGTAGTGGTTAGGACTCTTGACCAGAGGGTCGTGGGTTCAATCCCTGGTTGGGGACGCTGCTGTACCCTTGAGCAAGGTACTTTACCTACATTGGTCCCTTAAAAAACCCAACTGTGTGGTAATTGTAATAAATAAATAAATAAATAATGTGATATCTTGTAACAATTGTAAGATGCCCTGGATAAGGACGTCTGCTAAGAGATTAATAATAATTTGTTTTGTGAACAAGAAGGTTTGTTACCGGTAAATGACTTAGCTGTCCAGTTTATAGTTTAGAGCTGTTAAATCCAGAGCATGGCCAACCCTATTACAAACTACTAGCGGTACGGTCCTAATACTTTCTGCTTTTGCACCATTATAAATCTTTTTTTATTTCACATTTCAGAGCTAGCTAAATGTCAAAGAGATATAGTCATGCCTCCTACTTTATGAGAAATACAGAAATAAGCCTGTGTTCATAAAACACACAGGGAACAAACAAAAAAGAAAACTTGCCAACCAGAATAATTGTACTGTAATTAGCACTGTAGCATGTGCACCTTCATATAGCACAAATCTGGTCACCCCTTTAATGAATTCTAGATACAAAATGCTGTTCTGTATAGATATTTTGCACATTGTCATTATTCTAATATGTGTACCAGTAAAAAATAACTTTGCATATCACAAGTTAACATTATATACTATTAGGGTATTTTGTTTATCTGCTGTCCAGAAATGTAAACTAAAATCTCCCAGTCTAAATCTCTGATTGCAATAACTATGCCATTACTGTACTTACATATGGTGTAACTTTCTTTTGTATAGTGTTACTTTTATTTCCAATTATACTTTTTTGTTACATTTTTTATTTTATTACGCGGTGATGGGGATGCACTGTACTGGTTCCTTGCGGTGGTGGGGTTGTGCTGTACTGGGTCACCGGTGATGGGGTTGTGCTGTACTGGGTCACGCGGTGATGGGGTTGCACTGTAATGGTTCACGCGGTGGTGGGGTTGTGCTGTACTGGTTCACACGGTGATGGGGTTGTGCTGTACTGGGTCACGCGGTGGTGGGATTGCGCTGTATTGGGTCACGCGGTGATGGGGTTGTGCTGTACTGGGTCCTTGGGTGGTGGGTTTGTGCTGTACTGGGTCACGTGGTGGTGGGGTTGTGCTGTACTGGGTCACGCTGGTGATGGGGTTGTGCTGTACTGGGTCACTTGGTGGTGGGGTTGTGCTGTACTGGGTCACGCGGTGGTGGGGTTGTGCTGTACAGGGTCATGCGGTGGTGGGGTTGCACTGTACTGGGTCACTGTGGTGGTGGGGTTGTGCTGTACTGGGTCACGCGGTGATGGGGTTGTGCTGTACTGGGTCACGCGGTGATGGGTTTGTGCTGTACTGGGTCACGCGGTGATGGGGTTGTGCTGTATTGGGTCCGGGTGGTGGGGTTGTGCTGTACTGGGTCCTTGTGGTGGTGGGGTTGTGCTGTACTGGGTCCGCGGTGATGGGGTTGTGCTGTACTGGGTCCGCGGTGATGGGTTTGTGCTGTACTGGTTCACGCGGTGGTGGGGTTGTGCTGTACTGGGTCACGCTGGTGATGGGGTTGTGCTGTACTGGGTCACTTGGTGATGGGTTTGTGCTGTACTGGGTCCTTGGGTGATGGGGTTGTGCTGTATTGGGTCCTTGGTGGTGGGGTTGTGCTGTACTGGGTCACGCGGTGGTGGGGTTGTGCTGTACTGGGTCACGCGGTGATGGGGTTGTGCTGTACTGGGTCACGCGGTGATGGGTTTGTGCTGTACTGGGTCACGCGGTGATGGGGTTGTGCTGTATTGGGTCACGCGGTGGTGGGGTTGTGCTGTACTGGGTCACGCGGTGGTGGGGTTGCTGTACTGGGTCCTTGCGGTGATGGGGTTGTGCTGTACTGGGTCATGCGGTGGTGGGGTTGCACTGTACTGGGTCACGCGGTGGTGGGTTCACGGTAATAGACGCAGCTGTAGGGTCTGGATATGTTAAAAAAAAATGTGTATTCACATTATATATTGTGTTGATTTGTTTTAACCCCACATAGGTTTGTAGACTAAAGTATGTGTTTTTGCATGTATATAAGGTAACTTGTCTCTCCTTCTGTGTGGATTGCTGCAGTCCTTGACATGTGCCAAATAATATCATCTTTATTTGAGCATCACTTCCTGTTGCCTGGACAATCGCAAAATACAAAAAGTTAGGGACAGTTTAAAACACGGCTAAGAGAGTACAGTTTTACATCACCAATTTTAACATTTTAATGGAATAGTAATTAATCCCACAAAAGTAAATGATGCAAGTTGGAAATATAAATGAATTTAAGCATTTAAGCTCTACATGCCACTAGCTTTGAAGAGGAGCTAAACTGATTGCGAGAGGTCTTTGGGCAGATGCGCAATGCCAACCTGATGCTCCACCCAGAAAAATGCCACCAATTTCGACAAAAGACCTTATTCCTGGGGCACATAGTGAGTGCAGAAGGGACATCCACTGACCCCGAGAAGACTGAGGCAGAGAGACAATGGAGCTGTTGGCAGTTGTCAAAGCCATAGACCACTTCCATCCTTACTTATATGGGCAACAGTTCACCATTAGGTCTGATCATGCCTCGCTGCAGTGGTTAAGGAATTTCCGGCATCCAGAGGGACAAACCACACGGTGGCTAGAGAAGCTTGACCAGTACAGCTTCCAGATTCAACATCGAGAAGGTCGGCTGCATACCAATGCTGATGCTCTCTCCTGTAGACCTTGCCTGGAGAATAATTGTCAGCACTGTCTCCGTCGAGAGGAGAGGGAGGGAGAGAATCACTGGGTAGGGACCCTGCATGATGAGACAGCCGCCGAGTTAACTGAATGGGACCCAGAGCAGCTAAGCCAGCTGCAGGCTGAAGATAGTGAGATTGCACCGGTGCAGAGGTGGAAGACCAGTGGACAACGACCACCTTGGAGGAAGTAACACCGTTTAGGGAGTTAGTGAAGGCCCTGTGGGCACAATGGGATCGGCTTGAAGTGAGAGATACCGAACATGGCAAGCCACTTCTGGGGGCCACACTGTCTGGCAGTTGGTAGCACCAAAAGCCACCCGTCCCTCCATCCTGAAGTCGGCACATGACCTGCCCACCGCTGTTCACTTTGGGGTCAACAAGACGCTGTACCGGGTGCGGCAGAGATTCTTTTCGGTCCATACCCGACGAGATGTGGAATGCTGGTGCCGGCGATGTGACGCTTGTGCAGCGAGGAAGGGACTCCAGCAACGTCCCCGAGCTGAGATGCACCAATACAATGTGGGCACCCCCATGGAAAGATCGGCCATCGATGTCTAGGGTCCCCTCCTTGTCACTGAGAAAGGCCATCGTTATATCTTAATAGCGATGGATTATTTCTCCAAATGGCCAGAGGCCTATGCTATCCCGGATCAGGAAGCCACCACGGTAGCCAAGGTCCCCCAACGGGATATTCACCAGGTTCGGTCAGGGTCGTAACTTTGAAGGTCGGCTGTTTCAAGGGATGTGCCGACTTCTGCACATTCAGAAGACTCGAACCACAGCGCTGCACCCCCAGAGCGATGGTATGGTTGAAAGGTACAATCGCACGCTGGAGGTCCAGCTGTCCCTGTTTGTGCAGGAGCATCAGAGAGATTGGGACAGCCACCTGCAGCTGTTACTAATGGCTTACCGGTGCGCCATGCACCAGACAACGGGATGTACTCCTTCTTCGATAAGGTTTGGGCGGGAGCTTTGCACGCCTACCGAGCTGCTGTATGGGTGGCCTCCAGGAGAGGACACAGAGGGCCCATGGCCAGAATATGTCCACCAGCTCCAGGATCGTCTGGATAAAGTGCACCAGTTCGCCTTAAGGCTGGTTTATACTTCCGACTGCTACCCAATTTTTAGTCTCAGTCAGTGGTCTCCGACGGTCGGAATGACATCATCTGCACTGCCGCAAGCTGCGTCTTTTTTGAAAAGTCGTACAGCCTTTTCTTGTGTGTCTGCGACCGCAAAATGCACAGGTTGGATGATGTTGAAAAAATCCAACATTTGTCGCATGGTCGCAAGCTAGTGAATCACGATAGAGCAAGTTTTTGAGGAACCCAATAAACATGAACGGAACAGGATTTTAAACTTGCCTCTAAACTGAATGAAATTAAAGCGTAAATGTACCTTTGCTAAAATGAATCTTGGTGCTTACATAGGCTACCATGCGCAGCAAACACTTGTATAATAATAACAATAATAATGAATACAATGTATTTTTTATTTGTATTATTGTTATTCTTTTATATATATATATGAGTCACTAATAAGTTAAAGTCACTATTTATTTTCTGTATGCAATTACTTTCCCCATCAAATCAGTAACGTTGCTCAGCTGTTCAATACATCTGATTGGAGGTAGTATGGAGAACAGCCTATCAGTTTTACTTGTTTGCTGCTCATAAATACACATTCACTTAATTTATGAGACGGTCAATTTTAAAATTCCGTCTCAAAGTGTTGCAGGATTGTGGAGCCTGTTGGCAACCCTAGTCACAAGTCAACAGTAACGCATACTGGCTGGAAGTATGACCGACAGCTACAACACTTTGCTGCGTCAAAATGTCTGCAAACTCGGGGGTGCTTCAGTCCTTCTGGTGCACCCGTAGAAGTGTCTGCAGCTGACATATGGCTTTTGTCTGTGAGAGAAGTATAAACCAACCTTTAAGAGACTTTTCACGTCAACTTCAGCGGCGTGACACCACGCTTCGCGAGGCAGATAAAATGTTAGCTCGAGAAATCAGAGTTTTTGAGTCGATGGTAAACGCGCCTGGCCCGTACACAAAAGAAGCTAATAAAGCTTGCAAGGATTTAACATTTCGGGGTGTTGATTTGCTTCAGTATAGTAAAGTGGTACAAATGCAGCACAGTTTTACAGAAGCTTAGCAGAAAACCTGAGAGCATGACTTTCTATAGCATCATCTTCACATAGAAGTGCCAGTGCACTTGAGACTAACGAGGACATTGGCAAAAATGTCATTCAGCAAGTAAGAGTGCTGCTTCATTCTGAACTTTGGCCAAAGGAGGACGAGCTGGATATTCAGTTTGGCGACAAGGATGTGTGAGGCAACTTTCTCAGTTTGTGAATTGATGTACTGGATAGTGTAAGGGGCTTTCGTAAATACAAAGAATGCAAAGCTGCCTGTATTCCAACTGACTTGGAGCCACTAATTAAAGCTGTCAGAACAATTGCGATTTCAACAAGTGAATGTGAGCGCAGTTTCAGCTATATGAATGATATTCTCACCTCGAAACAAAATGCGATGGGCACAAATTGCCTATCACTTATATTTTTAAAGTACAGTAGGCCACCACTGCAGATCTTTGATCCGCTGAAGTATGTCAAAACCTGGCAGTAAATGGAAGATCGGCTGATGAGACCGCTTGCCGTTCTGGTTCTCGTGAGGATTTAACCGAGCCCTGACCCCTGTGAAAATTGTTTTGAATAGAGCTGCGATTGGTAAGCATTCCGTAATTTCTATTTTAACTACATATATAATGTCATGTTTAATATGTATAACTGTCATTGACTCCCTTGTTTACCTTCCTCTGCGTACCAGCACATCCCCCCCATTTCAAGCACTGATGAAAACTAATGTAATTCAGCAAATTGGTATGATATGAAGCAGTTTGATTCCATACCCTACCACCAGTCATAAAATCAGAAAGAAACCAAGTATGCACTTAAATCTAGAACTACAGCAATTGTACAGTGATTGTGCCAGTGGAGAATAGGTTAGGCTTCCCTCAGATGGGGACTGTAATTCCCTTACAGGTCAAATTCAATTAACTTGTATCATAAACCTTCCTGTGCTTTGTGACAGCAATTAGTTCAAATACTGTAGGTGAAAAGGCTTTTCACAATAACTGGTTGGATAAAGATTTCAAACCAAGTTTCTGTTAATCTTGAGATCTTGAAATTACCAGAGGTGGACAATGACGCGTTGTTGGTATTACCAATAGCCTAAAAAATAACTTAATACAAAAAAAAATCAGTTCAGGCCCCTTGTACACAAAGGGGAACATGTTTTGTGGCCTGTTTATTTTATCTATCTCTTAAATGTAAAACATTTAATTCAAATATCAATTCAAAATATCTAGTAGCCTACATGTGCTAATGCTGATCGTGTTGTTTCTTCATTAACTTGTTCACAGTGTGTGTTCATAAAGTTTATTCAAAGCCTTCCTGGCTTTGTTAGAGAAGACAGCACTGTCCTGTGTTGTTACTGTGAAATTCTGATATCAAGTTTCTGAAAGTAATCAGTCTACAACTTGTAGGAACAAGTGCTACAAATATAACTGCCTTATCTATGAAAGGAAAGGCAAGTATCCAAGTCCCAATTAAAGTGTGACTGCCTTCTGTTTCAATCACAAATATACAAGCTCAGAAACAGTATATTTTTAAATATACAAAACTGAGACTAAGAATAGTATTTGTATGTGTTTTCATCAGGCGCAAAAATAATAAATGAATAATTAGATGAAAATAACAACAAAACAGAAAATGTCTTTTACAGAAAGTTCGCAACTGTAGATCGTCCCCTTCCTTGCAGGCAGGTGGTTTCCAACAAACTAGTAGTAATTCTTGAACTGTTTTCTTCTTGTACCTTAATCATTAGTGGGGCTTGCGAAGCAAGAGTCCCCACTTTAAATCTTCGACATACTTCTTCTACTTCTTCTTATTCTTCGGCATGCTACTCCTCTTACACCGTTTAAGCTACAAACGCAGTTTAAACTTTAAAACGTGTAGACCGGTCTGGAATAGTGTGCTTGTATACAACTTTTTTTATACTTTTTAAACTATTAAGCTTTTTGTCCTTTTTTTGTCCATCTTCATTCACTTTAATGGGACTTTTTTCAATATTCTAAAGCTCCCCATTGTTTAAAAACTCCCAGACTTCCAACATTCTATTTACTGTAAACGATGTAACTTTTGACACAAATCAGCTACTTTGACCACTTTCCCAACAAGTAAGACAAAAAGTTAGATCATATGGAATCTTCCTCTACTTCTCTGCTATTCAAATCTGAAATCAAAACATAAATAAATTTTACCAATCAAGAGGTACAGCTGTTTTAGTAATCACATCAACTAAATTTTCTCTTACTTTTTGTAAGCAACTGATATTTTGACCACTTTCCCAACAAGCTAGACAAAAAGTTAGAGGGTATGACATCTTCCTCTACTTCTCTGCTATTCAGATATGAAATCAAAACATAAATAACTTTTACCAAGCAAGAGGTACAGCTGTTTTAGTAATCACATCAACTAAATTTTCTCTAACGTTTTATAAACAACTGCCATTTTGACCACTTTCCCAACAAGTTAGACAACTACTTAGAGCAAATGAAATCTTCCTCTACTTCTCAGCTATTCAAGTATGAAATCAAAACAGGAATGGCGTCTACCAATCAAGAGGTACAGCTGTTTTAGTAACCACATCAACTTCTTTCAGTAGGCTACTTCCCACTGTTGAATTAACTGTCATAGAACTTTGAGAAATTTCAAATTCTAGCACATTCTAAGCATGAGACAATCAGTAAACAATGTGACTTTTGACACAAATCAGCTACTTTGACCACTTTCCCAATAAAGCAAGCCCCACAACTTTACTTGTAAAGTTACCATCTAGTTGGTCTTCAGTATCTCATCTAAGATATTAGCTTAACAACCGAATGTTTCCAACACTCAAAGTCTCTTTAGAATGTGAAGGCCGTCACCAAATCTTCTCATACGATTATTATTCATTAAAAGTCTTGCTCAAAGATTCCTTATAGAAATTAAAAAGTAGGATAACTTTCCCACCCTTTGTTTCTGTATCCAGTTACATAAACAGGCTGGCAAGCTCTATGGGATCCAGTGCCTGAATATAAAGCTAGAAGCAGAGAAGGGTCAGCAGCATCGCAGCTTCCAGACAAAGGAGGATAGAAAAGGCAGAAGATGGCAAAAAGTGTGGCTCACATATGAAAAAGGGGTTTTGTACTTTTTTTGAAAAGACTGAGAAATTTCTTGTACTTTCCAGTATTTTTCCACAAAAACATTACATCAATACCCCTGCTCACCAGACATAACGGCATAGGTCTTCTCGTCTCACATGTTCCATAAGTTGTTATTTTCACACAAGAGTTACTACTTTCTACCATGCTTTGTATATGACTGAGAACCGTAACTTCAAGGCCATACATCCTCAGGACACAAACTCCCTAAAAGTTCTCAGATTCCAGTATCACATACACAGCATAACACATCGTTGGTCAGCTTATCTGACCAACAATGTCTTATGCTTATTTTCTTAAAGCGATGTTCATTTTTCTTAATGACAGCTTATTTAAGGCCTATGTTACAACATTCAAACTGGAGACGAGACCGGCAGCAAACTCTATTTTTTTTTCACTTTATTTGCTATACTAAATTTAAGTAGATCGAACATAGGACAGTGAGGAAGCAGACTTTAGTCTACACTAAAAGACAGCATTCAGGGGGTGTGTATGTCACGTGGGGACTTGTGACAATGGTGAGTAATATTTAATAGATAACTAATGTTTCTTTGGATTTTGTGGTGACCACCCAGCCCACTGGACAATGAGAGAGGAGGGACCACAACAGGTAAAAGTCAAATGTTTTTATTTTCCAACACAGAATACTGAACAACAACACCACAGCAGAAATCAATTTCGACTAACAAGGGGGCCAGGGTCTAATAGAACAGACAATATAAAACTAACTGATATTTAATACTTTAAAAACATATACAGATGCACCAATAAACTCAAAAAGCATTTCTCTGAGAGATCGCATGCAGCCATATTCATCTGATGTGCTGCACACTGATGGGTATAACTTATTTTAAAAGCTGTAACGTTAGAATTCATCAAACGTATAATAAAGATGCAGAATTAATAAATACATACCGAGCACTGGCATGAGAGCTGCACAGCACAAATGACAGAATAAACAAACAGTGTGTTCTTAAAACTTTCCACACAGTTTTTGAGTTACTACAACCCTGATCAATGCAGAATAAAACTACCTTTTATTTTAACCAGCTCACAAGTTTCTGAAGACAGTAAGGATTTTAGACCCACAACATGTTCGTAGTTTGGATAAAGAACCGCTCCTGTTATTCTAGGGTTTTATGCTCACTGTAAATTAGAAATGGAGGGATAGCAACTATATGCAAAAGGAAACGGTGGAATTTCTTTGACCGAATTTTGGAGAATTCTAGAAGACCTATTTCCTAATTTAGCAAGAAAGGCTAACATATATTTGTCAGTTGTTACCAATTCTGTGGCTGTTGAAAGAAGTGTTTCTTCATATGGACACATTTTCACAGAGCAATGTCAATCCATGAAAGAAGACCGGGTTAACCAACTGACAATGCTTAAGTTTAACAGAAAAATATAATGCACAAGAACTGAGAATGGATTTTTTTTGTCTTTTATGCAAACATAAGTAACACTTATGGGCTTCTTATGAACAGCCTTTTTTTACATTATATTCATAGAACAAAACAAAACCACTAAAAACAAAACAAAGAAAAAACTAGAGTTGCGAGCAACTTTATGGCTTCCAAGCAGTTAGTGTGAAATTGAAGCGCATTGGTTGTTATAGATGAAACATTATCATCACAAAGCATTTTGGACACAGCTGACTGTGTCAATTATGGCCAAAATATTGGAATCATTGGTTAGATGATCAATGCTGAAAACTCATTGGCCCACAGCAGCCATGTTTTGTACTGTAGCAACTTCCCTTGAACAACCATAAAAGATAATCATGCTTACATCATTTATGCTCATTTTGGCTTCAATCAAAACCATCTGTAGTCAATAAGAAATTATTGGAAGTTTTACAGCCAGCTTTAAATTTGACCTTAAACAGAACTTAACCATACTATATAAAACTATTTATACATTACACATTACACTACTTGCATTACCTATAGTGCTCATATAAACACACCACTTTTGTAAAACGTCACATCTAATAAATTACAAACATATTTTTTTCTATACCTTGCTATACTTTGCTATATGCTCATAGGAGGCTGTGTGGTCCAGTGGTTAAAGAAAAGGGCTTGTAACAAGGAGGTGCCCGGTTCAAATCCCACCTCAACCACTGACTCATTGTGTGACCCTGAGCAAGTCGCTTAACCTCCTTGTGCTCTGTCTTTCGGGTGAGACCTTGTTGTAAGTGACTCTGCAGCTGATGCATAGTTCACACACCCTAGTCTCTGTAAGTCGCCTTGGATAAAGGCGTCTGCTAAATAAACAAATAATAATAATAAATATATTTTTTCTATACCTTGCAGACTTTTCCATGTTAATAGCTGTCCCCAGTGGTGGGAATGTGTCATTTCAGGGTGAAAAATTTGCAAAACTGGCATGTCACCCATATTAATTGGCTCATGGCGGTCATGTTTGTTGATGTAGGAACTTTTTCTGAGTAACTTTTTTAGAGGACAGTACAAAGATAACGTATACCCAAGATTCATGTAAATCAGCCAAAGGGCTCATGAGCAGTTGTTGTTTAAGTGTTTTACGCAAAATCCAACGTAGCTGCCACTCCATTTTTCCTTAAGTAGAACAATCGTGGACATGAGCGCACTATGTACAACATTTTTCACAGCTGTACTATTTACCGTTCATGAGAAAAGACTTTTGAATATTGTCCAAACTTTTCATTAAATCCAAGATGGCTGCCACGCCATGTAACCAAAGGCCGCCATATTGACCACGACACAACATCCCATAGTCCTCTACATCATTGTCAAATTTTGTGCGTTTTGGTGCAGCCGGTAAGAAGTTATAGGCAGTTTTATAGCCAGTTGCGTATGTTTATGATGTCATGCAGCGTGGGCACCATGATTTTCACAGTAGCAACTTCCCTTGAACAAGCGTAACAGATGACCATACTGAGATGTTTTATTCCAATTTTTGTTTCAATCGGATAAGCGGTTTCAGAGAAGAAGATGTTTGAATTTTGATGATTTTATATTTTTATGGTAATTTTATGTCCTTAATCAATGTGGTTGCCAATCAGCTTCAGCTTAAGAACAGTTAATCATGGACTATCCCTCAACATGTATAGCAATTTTCAGAACTCTGCAGTATGCGGTTTCCGATACATAGGCGTTTTAACAAATTCCGCAAAATCCAATATGGCTGCTGAACCATGTGACTTGCGCAAATTTGCTGAATATCACCGACTATCCCCCACAGGCATCTACCAGTGTACCGAATTTCGTGAGTTTTTGAGCATGTTTTGGCAGGAAAAAATAAAAATAAATAATAATAATAATAATAATAATAATAATAATAATAATAATAATAATAATAATAATAATAATAATAATCCTAACAAAAACAATAGGCTTCCCCAGCCTACGGCTTGGAAGCCTAATAAATAAACACAGCTTACATATGTTACAGAATCTATCAAATGCATAAAATGCCCTTATTTTTTTTTATCAAATGATTTGCATAAAAGTGTACTGGTAAATTAAAACCTATAAATAATGTATTTACACTTATGAGTTCTCTGAAATAATATTGAAAAAAAACTTCCTTTTAAAATCCTGTTATACGTATTCACAGGGATGTAAGGGGTTAAATAAATGTCAGTAGCCATCTACAGCATTCTGTTTATTAATCTACTAATACGTATTTTGTAGTAATGGGATGACCAATTCAAATGGTTAAAGTAACGTAACAAGATGATTGTTTAATCATTGCTCATTATGTGGCTTACTGTGGAGGCTATATCGACATCTTGGGGCTGTAGGACTAAATTACAGGTTAAAAACAGCTCGTCAAAAACGCAGGGCCCTAACTACAAGACATACTTTTTAAACTAAACTTATAATTCTTCACATTCCTTCATACTTTATTTTACCTTACCTTTCCTCCCCTCTCCTCTCCTCTCTTTGGTTATTCAGCCTCTTGGTTTCTCCAAACCTACTCATCCCAGCAACAGAACCAAGGAACTGGCTTTCCTCTCCTGTTTTATACTGTACTTGAGGCCAGGCCTAACTGACAATCAATAAATCAATTCGTGTCTGGCCACTTTCTGCACATGTTTCTGCAGGGATGGGTTTTTAACTTTGAAACACAAAGACATATCCCAGCTCTATACCACTGAGAGTCTATGATTAAAAAACAGTCATTTTGCAGACTCCTCTTATTTACTTAATGCTTGCCAAGGGGTGAGAAAAATAAGAGCTTAGATAACTTTATCTTCTCAACACAGTTATTTATTATTGATGAACACCAGCTGCACACCAGGCTAAGAATACCATCGCAGTAATGAACATAAACCCTCAGAAGAATGGTGGTATTAAATAAGTTTTAGCCTTATCTTCTTTATCTTAAATACTTTGTGATTGCAGGAGTGCTTTCTAAAAGTAAGGTACAGATAACTGGGAAAATAGTAAATCAATAATTGCTTCTATTAATGTTGAAGGGCTTTTAGTAATGAACATAGGAAAGGTTATAGTGGATACAATAGATGTTCCTTAAGCGGGCCAGTTTATAACAATCAAACTGGGTTATGTCTGCAGTATACAATACAATCTGCAACTGAACATTACACAAAAGTCGAATATCATTTATATCTATCACATTTTTTGTAGTTTTTCCATTCATACATTTTTTCTCCCAGTTAAAATTATTGTTTGGCGTCCATTCTGCCAACATGTTTTAGCACCTGCCTGCCAGCTTGCAGTTCAAACTGGGACTGACAGAATCCCAATTCAAACCAGTCTGAACACTGCTCCAACTCCAGTGGTAGAGGGAAAGGAGAGGTGAAGTTGGTCTGTGTTGGTCCTCGTAAATATTTTAACCCAACAGAATTGTCCATCTGGTCAATAGTGTGACAAAGGAAAGTGATTGCTTAATCAGAGGGATATTACTGGGCAAAAATAATATAGTGGATGTACTGTAGTGGATAGCTGACGCTACTACACCCACACAATTCATGTCATGGAATTTGGGACATTGTTATGTCATGTCAGATTAGTGACTGGGTACATACCAATACATTCTATTGGTAAGAATACTGTGTTATCATTTAAAACAAACTACATTTGTCAAATGTTAATATTCACACAATACAACATTTTGAGATGGAAGTAAAAATTTGATCTAAATGTTGACTTTGATGAGGATATTTTAATTGAACATTTTTTAAAAAGACTTTACAAAACACAGGTAAGAAGATTGCACTTCTCAACACCCAGCCCACCTGCTGACACGAGTGAGCTGCTTGTGAGCCGGCTGGCTGGGGGTGCCGTCAGACCAGGACGAGAATGGACACAGAATGTGTCGTGAATTGCTCTGTTGCGCTGGTTTATTATAAATGAACAAAATAAACAGTTTCAACACAAAACACTTGATCACAAAACAAAATGGCACATTGGCCAAAATCAACAGACAGACAAAACAGACAGTAGATGAACCCCAAAACAAGCACCGTGCGAGTCCTCCAGCACGAGTAGCATTTGTTATTTAATTTTTCCTTCTCTCTCTCGTCTGTTACCCAAAGTGCCCCCTAGCTATATCTTCCAAAAGCATTCCATGGAAGTCCACCCTGCTTTTTTTAAAATTAATTTTCCATTTTTATTCTGCCACCTGGTGGCAGGAATAACAAAGTGTAGTTGATTCTAAGCTGGTCAGAAAAAATAACATGACTTTTTTGCATTGTTTGCGCTGCAGCAAGTCTGTGACAGGTGAATAGCTTGCCATGGTTACAACTGTTCAATAATAGTTCAGTTCTACTGACCTGGGAAACACAGATAGATCCTGTACAGTAGCCAGATAACAATATTTTTAATGAACTTCAATGGCAACAACATTTTGTCCCAGTATGTTGGTGAATTTTGAATAATTGAGATATTTGTTTAAAATTCTGGCTGTGAAAGACCCACAATCCTTAAAAGGCGCATTTGATTTCTTAAAATAATATTATTGGCAATTTCAAATAAAAAAAAAATGTATAAAAACAAACAAACAAACAAACAAACAAACAAATAAATAAATAAATAAATAAAAAGCTTTCTGTGGTAGGCTTGAGGTCCTGCCCACAGAAATAGTCTTTTTTTCCCCTCCTTTTTAAGTACCAGTAGTTTAAAAATGTAATGTATAAGGAAGCCAGACGCTGTGCAGAGACACACTGCCAACTGTTGACAGGTAGTGGTAGTCAGAGGATGGCTGGCTGCAGATCCCTGACCAGCCAGTTTAGGGGATTTTAAATCCCACACAAGTATACAGAGGGTGAGAAGGTTGGGACCTCCCTTTTTGTGGGAACATTGCTGAGACAATTATGTGACAAAGTGTGTTTTGTTTTGCCTTTTTGTATTTATTTCTGTTTACAGTTTGTGTATTAGTGCCCATATGCTGTACCAATGTTGTCAGATGCCACCCTATGAGTTAAAATTACTGACACCCCAGCCGGAACTACCTGAAATTACATTTGTAAATACTGTAAATAGATCTGGGAACCTGGGCGGCATTTGCAACATCAGCCTCCTGTGTCTACAGTGAATGAAAGGGGTTCCAAATTCTGCTGGAAAATAGAATTCTCATCCAACAACTTTTATAAGCAACAAACAATTACTGCTTCTCTAAATCTAAATGTTGCTGCTTTAGTTTTTAGTGGTTAAAGACAAGGGCTTGTAACCAGGAGGTTCCCGGTTCAAATCCCACAGCCACTGACTCATTGTGTGACCCTGAGCAAGTCACTTAACCTCCTTGTGCTCCGTCTTTCGGGTGAGACGTAGTTGTAAGTGACTCTGTATCTGATGCATAGTTCACACACCCTAGTCTCTGTAAGTCGCCTTGGATAAAGGCATCTGCTAAATAAACTAATAATAATAATAATAATAATAGAGTAATACCTTGAAGAAACCATAGAAGAACATTTGGCAAATGACAGCACCATAGCTGTTGTAGTGAATCTGATATGGTAGCGCATTGGGGCTGAAATGGTACAATGGTTCTGCAATGGATACCCATTGGTTGATTGTTTTAACATTTCTAAATCTGGTACCACGGCACTTCCATTTTGCCTCATACCATTTTGGAGCAGCCCTTGTGCTACCATTGTCCCTTCGAAAAGCACAATTGACAATGTAGTATTGCATTGCCTCGGCTGATCATTATAGGAGAGAGAAAAAAATCAACATTCCAGTAGTTCTTGTCACAACTTTGACATAATTATTCCTGCATTTACTATGTAAAGTTATAAGCAGCTTACATGTGACTGTAGTTTCAAAATCCTATACGTAAATCTATGTAGGAAATGCTCAGAACGGAAAATATTAATCTGACATAATTCCTTTATTTGCAAGGACAAACATCAACTTTTTGAGCTGTGAGCATCTGATAGGGATGAGCCTGTCAGCTTGTAAAACCGGATGTTCATATGAGAGATGATGGAAGATTGCAATTTGGATTATGTCACAATGCATCATTTCAGCAAAGAGATCCGATGCAGATTTACATTTAAATAGATTAATACTCCCAGACGTAAGGGCAGATAATTAATTTGTAAGGGCTTCACATCATGAGTTGGGCATCCTTCAAACTTTCAGTTTCTAGCGAGAATTTGTCAGTCGACTACAATTAAACATCAAAATTGTAAACATGTCTTGTCCAAAGCTGTCATAAATATTTAGGTTGTCTTCACTGTGCAGACAGTTAATTAGACAAAATGATGATGCCTTAAAATAGCTAGCCCAGAAGTCTTGAATTTAAACATCCCTGTAGAGATGTCTCCAATTATGTCAGTGTGTTTTCTTTTGGAGAGAAGACTCATTAGTTAGAGTTCTGGTTGTCAGTCAGAATTCTTTGTTCAAAATCTTTACCCCCCTAGTAATGAGTTGTGGACCTTTCGCCTCTTTGAACTACCGCTGTCACAAGACACCTCAAAGTTTTTGAGTCAAGCTCAGCCGTTGACTTTACAGCCTTGTGACAGGTTATACCCTTTTTGTTTCTTAATATTACACTGCTTTAAACTGAGCTAGCTGCATCACACTATCACAAAGGGTAACTCCCTCTAAATACCTTATGAGAGGTTCTATTCAGGTTATTTCTTTAAAGTATCGGTCTGTAGAACTGGAAGAATTGTATGTATACTAAAACAATCTGTAATTTATTTGAAAGAAGTGGGTGGAAAAAGACCCAAAAAATGGGAACAGCATGCAGGTGGGTTAAAATAGGTTAAATCTGATTGGACATAAGCTGTGAAAAAGAAAGAAATTATTGATAACATATAGATGCTGAATATACAGGATATTGACAAATAATTCAGTGAACTATTTTACTACTGCATTGTGAAGCTTCCCATTTAAAGGAGTAGCTTTAAGAAAACATTTCCTTACCTGATTAACATAACAACTTTCTTTAAAGTCACTTATCATGTTTCTGTTTAGTTTTACAAACTATTCTTTTGTAATGGGTAAATCTAATTTATCCACACATGCTCTCTGCCATATTTCCTCTATCACTCTCACACTGTATTTGTGACGTAGCACAGTAACACATGTTTAAGGCTTTCGTTACTGTATTACCCTTTTAACTAACAAAACAGAAATTGTTTGCTGTGAAGAGTAGGGGATTTGAAAAGGAATTGACTTTGTATCTGCTTGAGGTAGTACCCGTTTTAATCAGTATGGCTGAATAGGCACACGGTGGCCTTGTACAACAACTGTAAACATCAAGCAGTATGTACAGCCTGAGGCCCTCATTTATTACTGATTACAACCAATATAAAAGAGGAAAACACTTAATAGCTTTTCTTTGCTACAAACGGTTTGAGTTTGACTCTGGGGATTTGTTTGTTTATACATACAGGATGTGAGGACATTTATAATGGGAAAGGAAAAGTATGCAGAGTAACTGACACTGATTAGTTCAGACAGGTAAAACTGAATGCCTGCAGTTGTGTAACAAGACCCTTGTATATGTGTTCGGGTTAGCAGAATGCACATGAGACCAAATGGGTTTTATCTATTTTTTGTTAAGATGAATTTGTTGGCAATTTTAGAGCATTTGCAGGGGAACAAATATGTTCCATAAACATGAATATATTATGCAGAGTGCATTCTTTTTGTGGAAATGATCAGCGCTTAAAATGAGGATGTGGAATTAATTAGCTAATCACATGCAAATAGAGCAAATCTTTCTCATTAGCACACTATTCTGTTTGTTTTTCCTTTTTAATCTATTAATTAATCTATTTTTTATATTAAACCATTCAAATGGTAAATTGTGTATTTTGAGGGATTTAATTGGGCCTGAGATGATTACGTTATACACTTTGAGGTCTACAAAAAAAGGACATGCTTATCAATATTTGGACATGGTTTAACATCATTTTTCAAGGTTTTTGATGGTGTATCGCAGTAAGTATGGTTTACAAATCTATTTCCTACCTTTAATGAATACCCTTTCACTGCTCCAACCAAATAATCATTAAAAGTCCATGCAGTGGCCCTGCATTGACAATGCAGTGGTTCTAAGAACAATTCAAACACAAGGGCAGCCACAGCTGACGTGACGAAAGAATTGGAGGTGATTTCCATACAAAACTTTGAAGTAAAATAAAAGAATGATGTCACTTGGTCCAAATAATAATACAAATTGTGCTTTTGCGCCTTCAATCTGAGTTAACAGTGTAACCTCTAGCCAGTGAAGGGACCAATACAATGTCGCTTTAAAAGCTGGGTGGCCCTACTACTGAGGGTACTTAAAACTGTAGGATTTTTCATTTTATGTATTTGATTGGCTAACTCTTTATTGAACCATTTAACCATTCAAAATGCTTTTAACCAAACTGTTATAACTATATATATTTGGATTTTTTAATTGGAACGTCCCTTACCCGGATCTGCTGTTTATATACTCGCTTACTCTGTACTGAATAAATTGAATCTGAAGCTTTCACTCTCCTCCGACAGACTATAAAGCAGACTTCTACAGACCCACCGGATGCGCTACTCATATATCCCCACAGTGGAAACGCTTGGGAATTTCCAGAATAGAGTCACACATGTGCTAAAAAGTACAACAAAATGTGATCAATTAAGGTAACAGCTAATTTGTACTAGTTTCTGGAACCTTACAGTACTTACAAATAGAAAAAAAAAATATTAGCTCTATTTCATAAGAATTCTTTCTGACTAACTAATACATAATACTAGCAATACAATGTAGGTAATACATAATATTTCCAGAATGTTCTAAAACCGATGAAAATAAAGCCCCATTCACTACAGTATCAAAGTGGTGACACTTTAATATTTTGACATACCCATGGTATAAAAATGGTACAAACTGTACGGTAATATGCTGTAACAGAACACAGCAGTGATTTGCTTCATTTTCTTCTGGGTTTATAAGTTTGTAACTTTGCTTTTAACTTCACTTCTTTTTATTTAGTCATGCTCCATGGTTGCTTTAATAACCCTTTGCCTGGGAAAATAGAGACCTGGCAGGAACACAGCAGAGCTTTAGGTTTCCACACAGCATGTACCAGGCCCTATCCAAAAATACTGCCAATGAGAAGGTAATGCTCAGCAGTAAGTCCCTAGGGAAATATTTAACTTATTAATTGTAAATGCGTTTTCCTTTCAATAACGGAAGTGTTTTGCAACGTTAGTGTCAGCGTTGTACGTGAATCTACTTGGGAGTTTTCTGTTGTAAACAAGGAGCTGTTGTTGCTTGAAAACCATTATTTCTTCATGAATAAAATAATGTAATTTAGTACCTTTGTGTGTAAAAGCTGTCTAAGTAAGTGAGACAAAAATGGAATCGCAATCATTTTGCTTCCCTGTTTCCATGCCCTGGTTGTTTGTGAACAGAAGTGACTCTGATGGCATTTCGGGGATTTGGGGAATTGGTTTACTGTAGTCTTTATTTCCTATCTCAGGTTGAGGCAGTGGTAGCACAGAAGCATTTGGTGGAATGGTACTACATGGTAAAATCATATGGTATGAACCAATATACCATATCAGTACCAGTGTACTCCCATCAGGACCATAGTGGATTCATTTTTATGTATAAAAGGTCATGCCAGTGTTGCTTCACTGTAATACACTTGTTTTATTATCCCCCTGGGATGATATCCCCTGCAAAGGGAATATAATGGAGGTGGTTCTGCGTATGTATGTCACACTTCACATTTTTTCCTTACATCTAGAGAACCGCTTATTCAATTGTCATGAAACTATTTTGCATACGTTATTGATAATATCAGGTTGTGTACATTGTGTTGATATATTTCCTGGTCATCTTTTTTTTTTTGTCATACTGATGGCTAATTTTGAATTTGCAGCCGATATAGAATGTAACTTTTTAGAAGATTCTGGGGGGTTTGTTTAATCATTTGTTTATATGTGATAAGGTTGACTTTCAAATATTTTTTATCAGTTCCTAATTTGGTGTTCTGAAACTCCCTGTTTTAGAGATAGATACTTCAAAATGTACTGGTTCTGATGTCACTTGCTGCATAAAATTTGTTAAATCATCATTTATTAATCTCAAACTTTTTTGGAGTAGTACAACAGTTTAAACGTTTTAAGCTACAGTAATACAATGGTTATCATGGTATTCATAGCTCTGCTAAATGCAACACAGTTTATTTTAATTTAGTGTGAACTGATTTTGGTCCGATTACCGATCAGTGGCACCGAAGTATAAGTTTCAATGTCGAAACTAATATTAGAAAAGACAAGCGACTACAGCTGGTTAGCCTACTTGCAGATTTTGTTGTGTTTTCAAAATGTTTTAGGTTATTTATACAAACTCTTGATTGTAATAATAATAATGTGTTATAGGAGGCTGTGTGGTCCAGTGGTTAAAGAAAAGGGCTTGTAACCAGGAGGTCCCCGGTTCAAATCCCACCTCAGCCACTGACTCATTCTGTGACTCTGAGCAAGTCACTTAACCTCCTTGTGCTCCGTCTTTTGGGTGTGACGTTGTTGTAAGTGACTCTGCAGCTAATGCATACTTCACACACACTAGTCTTGTAACTTGTAAAGCGCTTTGTGATGGTGGTCCACTATGAAAGGCGCATATAAAAATAAAGATTATATATATATATATATATTATATATATATATATACCTGGAACACAAATCTGGGTAAATCACTGGTCCTATAGAAGACAAGCTGCTTATCTTGCTGTCGGCTGAGAGAAGTCAATCAGAATTTCGAGTCTGTACCAAAGCTATGTACTGGTAAGTCAGTGTTACGATAATGTTATGAGACATGCTTAAGTCAAGTTTTTTAATCTCTAATAATAATAATAATAAAAAGTTGTTTTAAATCATAAGAGTTGTCATGACTGAATGATTTTTAACCCAACAATTAATTTATTTGATATGGTGGACATCTCATTGCTTTACAGAGTATGACATTGACAAGTTCCATTTGCTGTGAAAACATTACAAAAACTGTTATGCCGAATACAGTGAATGAATAAAACAAATTACACTTTTGTATTTTGGGGGTTCATTGCTAGTTCTTATGATTGACTTTTTGAGACATAGACCAAAGTCAATAAGGATAGAACTCAATTCACTTATGGTACACGTCAATCTGTCAAATATGGGCTGTATCTAGATATTACAAATTGTTTATAAAATCTATTTAAATTTACCAGGTGCAGCAGGGCCTCAATAAAGGCTATGATTTCTCAAGTTTCCTTGGCACATGTAAATGCAAAGTGCCTTCTTGGGAAAAGTGAAAATAATAATCAGGAATGATTTCATGAATAATAATGATGACAGATTAATTTCAATGATGGGTCTGAATGTTATTATTTTGTATGAATTGCATGTACATGTGAAGTACTGAGTCGTTAGACAAAGTAATTGACTGCATTCATTTGTTTAGTTACTGGGCTAGATGTATTAAGCTTTTGTTCCAATATAAAGTGTGCGCCACTCTTTTAGTTGAATAGAGGTCTTCTAGCTATACTGCTTAAGAGTTGTTTTTATTTCACAAAAACATTTACAATGGGGCAATAGCTTTGTATATCTGACCACATATTTTAAATAAAGTGAAGTCTATGTATAGGACTCACTATACATAGACCTGTCTGACTCTTGTGCTGCTGTTTATTCTTTGGTGGTGAGGTGAGTTTACTCTGTTTCCCTTCCCCTCTGGATTGAAGGAAAGCATATAATAGTTTTGAGATTCTCGAAAAATCCTGTATATAGGAGCGGTAGTAACTTAAAAACCCAAACGTTTTTGAACATCCCCAACTGTGGTGGACTTTTTCTCTCTCAAACTGGACATGAACCCATTTGTACAATCCCCAGAGCATGATGAATGCTGTTAGATGTTGTGAATCTTCTACCATGAAACCCTGATGGTATTTTTTCCCTGGTCCAGAATAGAGAACCATGAGTTACCATCTAGCTTGTCTGTCAGATCGTATCCTGGGCAATAGGTGTCTGTCAGATATGGTTTTCAGGTTAAGTTCCCAGTAGTCAATGCACAGAAGAAGGCTACCATCTCTTTTTTGCACGCACACTACTGGGGATGAGTAACAAGATCTGGATCAAACTTCCCAACCCTTGGCCATTAAATCTTCTATATACTGCTTAACTTCTCTGTATTGTGGTTTAGGTATAGAGGTATAAGTCTTCTGCACAGGGGTGTCATCTTTCAAACAAATCTTCAGCTGTAGACTAGGAAGGTTTTCAGTGGCTGAATAAACTGAATATTTCCTAAAACAATTATTTTTGGTATCAATATGTCATGAGCAGTGCAATTGTAAACAGGTACTGTAATTATAGAGGGTGAGCTTTCAGTGCTGCTTATGACCCCTTCACTAACATCAAAGTCTTCCAAGGCTGTATTGTCTTCCAGTGCCTCAAATACTGCTACATCCCCAATACTGTGGTGTTTGAAGTCAGCTCTACTTTTTACATTAACTACCTGCCCCTTGGGTATTCTAATGCACTTTCTTCCAGTTTTTACAGGGCAACTGTTCTCATCTTCTTGGTTACCTAAGGAAACCAACTTACAAGTCCATTGGCTTTGTTTTTTTCAATTCCCATTACTTTGCTCAGACCTTTAACACCATCCTCAGCCCCACTACTATTTGCTCTAATTACCTCCTCAATGACATTGAATCCCCAAATAAGTCTCTCTAAAGCGATTTGGCTAATTAAGAAGGGTACATGTATAGTAGGTTGGATGCTGTCACTGCCAGGTAAATCAACTTGCACATCCACCCATCCATCAAATGGCAAAGACATGCCATTCACTACTATCACATCTAATTTACCGTACACTCCCATTAGCTCATCAAGTAGATATACAGTATGCTTGAATATGTATTGTTTTCTCCATTTTCAATCTAATATACTGACTTGAGCTCCTGTATCTAGTAGTACCGTTACAGCAATGCCATTCATGTAACACTCTAGCAAGCCTATTCCTCCAACTAATTGTGCAATACTCTGTCTAGAGATGTGACTGTTCTCAATGGACTGCACTATGCATTCTCTTTCTGGTGAAATTACATTTTGTTTCAGCAAAGCTTACATTTTTACACCCTCAGCCTGATACTGACACTCGTGTGAACAATATTTAAGTGTTTTGGACTGTGAGCAGAACAGAACCTGTGGCCTAATTTGCATACCACACACAACTGGGACCTATCTTTTTCCCCGATCACTGTTGGTCCCTCGTCAGCGATCAGTTCATGTTTCCCGGATGAGAAAACTTCATAAGACACCCCATGACCCTCATTGCCATGTTTAAAACAGTTTGCGCAATTTGCATTCCCCTGCCTTAAGCAGTGTTGGCACAGCTTGTGTCGCAAGAGTGTGAGTCAGATAAGTATGGTTTCAGATCTCATCGGATGCTGTCATGCTTAACATTGAGGCCTTGGTAGACAGTATGGATAAATACTCCCTGCACTGTGGCTTGATCATATTGAATTTCTGTATTTAACTAGCATGCTGCAAACAACATATTTTGTTTAAGCCCCATCATTCGGTAAATAAATTGTTGTGGGGATTCTTGATCATTTTGTTTGGAACTCATTAATTCCTGAAAAAGCTCTGTGCTGTTTCTCTCACCCAAGTGTGCTTTTAAAAAGTTTTTCAACTCTGCAAGTGTAAGAACATCTTTGTCAACATATTTTTTTAAGTTTCCAGGTTTTATTCTGGTCGGTTTCACATTTTAACATAGAATAGTGTAAGACCTGTGGTTTATAAGAGAGTATTCTGATTTAGGGTTTACATGACAAAGAATGCCATTGCATTATGCATACAGTATGCAGTACCACATACTGCAGGAACGTGGGGGCAGTTCACACTGCATTGCATTTCTAGCTGGGTAGAGAAGCAGCAATGCCTGCCTCCTTTGGGTTTGGGCCAGTTTCAGAGTTTTGGGGCAATGGGACACCTTGAGAATTTAAGGGGATATTTTGGGAACCGATTTTAATTTCATGTGGTGGGAAAGGTTTTAGTGTACTGTGCATAAGAATGCATTACACATTGAGTAAACACAGTACAGGGGGTAACACTGGTGTGTGATCCACTGAAACCGCTTTTGCTCTGCGAGGAAGGGAATGTTGGGGGGAGGAGGGATCTAGCAGAACACTTGCTTTGTGTTATGAGAATTTATTCTACAGTGCTTCAACCAACACAATAAAGGTATTTACTTTTTTTCAATTAAATAAAAGTATATTGAAATGTAAAGATTATGATTGTTTATTTGTTATATCTTTTACTTGTTTGGAGTAGTGTATATGTTGTGGTGACTTATTTTTTCATAGTACTGTCTGACACCTATATATATATATATATATATATATATATATATATATATATATATATATATATATATATATATATATATATATATATATATACACTACCGGTCAAAAGTTTTAGAACACCTCCATTTTTCCAGTTTTTATTGAAATTTACATAGTTTAATGTCTCAATGTACTCTGAAATTAAAGCATAGAACAAATAAACAATTGGAGATAAAAAAGAAATCATGGAATCGTTTTGTTTAGCAAAATTTAATCTAAATTTTTGACTCATCAAAGTAGCCACCTTTTGCAGATATAACAGCCGAACACACTCGTGGTATTCTTTCTACAATGGAAATCAAATATTGTTCGGAAAGTTCTTCCCAACACTGTTGCAGAAGTTCCAACAAATGTGTTGCACTTGTAGGTTGCTTTGCTTTCACCCTTCTGTCCAGTTCATCCCAAACCAGCGCGATGGGGTTTAAGTCTGGAGACTGTGCTGGCCATTCCATGATTTGAAGCCTACTGTCTTGTTCTTTTCTTCAAAGGTAGTTCTGACATAGCCTGGAGGTATGTTTTGGGTCATTAACTTGCTGTAGGATGAACCCCTGACCAACTAGGCGTATACCAGAGGGTATTGCATGGCGCTGCAAAATGCTGTGGTAGCCGTTTTAGTTCAGGGTGCCACTCACTCTGTGCAAGTCGCCGACTCTGGATCCAGCAAAAGAGCCCCAGACCATCACGCTTCCTCCTCCATGTTTGACAGTTGGTGTCACACACTGAGGAACCATCCTTTCGAATACTCGACGGCGTACAAAAACCCTGCGTGATGAACCGAAGATTTCAAATTTTGATTCATCGGTCCATAAGACCTTCTTCCAGTCTTCAGTAGTCCACTGGTGGTGCTTCATGGCCCAGGCAGGCCTCTTTTTCTTATTTTGCCATCTTAGCAATGGCTTTCTTACTGCCACTCGACCTGTCAAACCTGCAGCTCGAAGTCTTCTCTTCACAGTTGAAACTGAGACTTGCTTACTTCGACCAGTGTTAAGCTGTGCTTGAAGCTGTTGTCCTGTGAGCCGCCTATCACGCAAGCTGTTGTCTTCTGATTCTGTTGTGGCTTTGGGTGTGCCAGACCTCCTCCTGTCAGAGTTTCCTCCAGATTCCAAGTGCCTTTTGATGGTGTAGGAATCTGTACTCACTGACACCTTGGCTTTCTTTGCAATTTCTCTAAAGGAAAGACCTACACTTTTAAGTGTTATAATGGTCTGTCTGTCTTCATTTGTTAATTGCCTTTTTCTCACCATTATGATAAAAATATACTACTTCCTGCAGTACAATACTGTCCAAATAATGCTTAAGAAGGTGTAGTAACACAAACTGTTCCAACACTGCTTTTATACAGACAGAGGGTTTGTAAGTAATCAACAAAAGTTGGGACACCTGTAAGCTGTAGGTTTCAAGGCTTAATTTACTTCCATTGCTGCAGAACAGCTATAAGTTGTTAACCCATTACTTGTTCCCTGAAAAAGGCCTTTTTGTATAACTCTGAAATGTACATTATTTTTCAGTTTTTGGTAACCTAAACTTTTTTTTTAACCTCTGGCAGTTTACAGCTTACCTTTGTACCATTTCAGGTTATTCACTGGACTTGAACTGCTTAAATTTCAATAAAAACTGGAAAAATGGGGGTGTTCTAAAACTTTTGACTGGTAGTGTATATATATATATATATATATATATATATATATATATATATATATATATATATATATATATATATATACTGTATGTTATCAATGTGGTGAATTAACAACAAAGGCTTTTAAAAAATAATTAAACATAACATAACATAACATAGCCACTTTCTCGCAAGTTCCTTGGTAGTAGTTTGTGGAAAGACGTACTAGGCATGTGAATGAGGTACAAGGTTACAAAAGGCTATATAAAAATAGAGGGGGTGACAAAACCTATGCCATTTTCTTCATAGTGATAAAGGAGCTCTTCTTTTTCTGCTGATCGCCACGCTCCCTGATGAATAGGACAAGACTAAAAAGGAACCAGATGTATCCATGGCACCCACAGAGAAAACACATACCATGGATTTCATTGGCAGTGTCAAATGTGCTTTGCTGACCAAGGTTTCTTTAACCCTGTAAATAAAAATTATTCGTGCTGGAAGTAAATAAACATTCTGCAGTTTCTGCTTCGTAAAGGTGTTGTTTTAACTGCTCTATAAGTAATGTAAATTGAAACTCTAATTACAATCACCATAGAATAATATTCTAACTACAAAATAAGGAATGCAATTAATTTAGTGAAACCAATTTTTTAAGATTCAGTGTGTGTCATCGGTAAACCTGGGACTGTCCAACGCCATGCATTTCTACAAATCATTCATATATAGATTTATAAATATGCATACTGAAGCTTTACATTATAAGAGGCAAACAAAGTACTGTAGTCTCTAGTATTAGCTTCTCATTGTGGCAAATTCCTTAACCCAGTTCTCCATTGCAGCACAGGAATGGGCATGAAGGCTAAAGTTCCAATGAAAAATACCTTTCCATACTGTCATCACTTTATAATAGGTAATTTAATTTAAATCTATCATGTTTTTTATGTATTACCTAAAAATAATAAAATACACAAACAATGACCAAAAAAAAAAAAAACACTATAAAAATGAGCGCCCTTTAACTCCAAAGTTGTATGCTTCCGTGTCAGAACAGTGTGACGACATAACGCTTTTGCAGCGTGCATGTGGGTACGTTTTTAAAACCAGGAAGTAAACCGTGGAAGGTCAGCAATATTTACTAGTTGGAGGATAGTGTTTGTACTTCTATGGGTTGCTCAGAGTCGATGACCATGGATTTGTAATCAGAACTCTGAGTGAGATATTCTGGAGCTGCTTCAACACAGTGATATATCATATAACTGACATGAAAATTAGACCTGACAGACAGAAAAGATACGAAACATGTTTGAGAATTTCAGAGAGAAGCTTCTGACTGTGCAGCAGGATTTCACAACGGGGTTAGTATTATATTTACCAGACTTTTAACTGTATATTATCACAGCCACAGAGGGGATTGTGTTTACCAACACTATCCCGCGACAAAGCAATCATGAATAATGCTGTAATAATATTAAAAACGAAAACCTAGGTACTGTTTTGCAACTATATCGGCTTATTTTAAATTTCATTTCTTGACAGTAGTCCCATTGTAAATTCGCTCCAATTTGACTTATTAAATCGAACGATGACCCAATGTATATCGGTTCCATTTACGGAAAATAATGCGAGATAAGCTTACTGAATTCTGAAAGTACAGTACTCGACTAAACAATTTAATTTTGTGTAATAAAATTGGAAATTGTAGAGTTTTCAGGAACTTATTTTAGATCCAAAGTGAAAGCCAACACTATACAAAGTCTGTTCTATTTGTTGTCAATTGCCTTTGAAATTGGACTATGAAGTTCTACAGAGACTCAATGATGAAACTGCTTTTCGCTTTTGTACATTCTCTTAAATTGCACATGGCTGACTGTCATGTGATTGTTGCCGAAAGTGGTTTACTTCAGTTTCTAATTATAGCGGCTTATAGGGAATGTGATGCAGCGTAGTCTGCAAACTAAAGTGAAAGTAAGTCCAGTTATGTGGGCGGATAATTCTAAACTGCAGATGTCGGAACGAAAGTTTTTAGTCGTGTATTAACCTGGTTCTGCATTCACTATAGGACGCGAAACTATTAAAAAAAAAAAAGTAATACACGAGTGATTGCAAAAAAACTCTTAGGTATACACGTTTACAAATGTAAAATAACAATTGGTAGTTAGAATGTAAAGGTAAAGTATGCATATTATGTTGTTATCCGGCTTCATGTGCCCATAGTACATTATTAACAAACAGATCAATCTACAGTATACCAGTGATTTGTACAAAGCTGTATTTTGGCCAATAGGTGGGCTACACAATGGATAATTATTATATTTTAGTAGATCAAGGAATACAAACTATCACGAAAGTTTAACGCCACACGCGAATGTTAGTTAATTCACTGATTTAAGGTTACAGCGGAGCAACAGCTCCGACTGTTCTGCACCTGGGGTGTCATAGATTCAGCTTGTTTGAGAACATACCTACCTTTTACATTCAAGTTAGGTAATAGCTATACATATGACAAGTTTCTCAGGTAAGTAAACTAAACCTCATTTCAAAATTTATATTCTATTTGTATTTATGCATGCATTTATATTCTATTTGTATTTATGTAGATTCATTTTAATGATTTGTATTTTTGAAGACACATGCTCTGTATTGATTTACTGGATTTACAAACGCATTCTGTATAATGGCAATGAAACCTATGGATCTTAGTGACAAGCTTGGAAACCTATGCATACTGCATGGTACAGTATTCAATGGTAAAAGAATAGCAAGGTGTAGTAAAGCACAGGCAAGCATTGTACTGGTATCACAGAAGTAAAGAATGAAATAACATACACGTATTGTAAAGCATTGTAACAACCATGGCTAACTAACTTAAATGTAGTGTACAAATATGGGAAAAGCAAGACATTTCCTAATCGAATATTGAACAGTGCATTGAGAACACTTACTCAAAGTTGTATCCAGTATGGTCTTAAAGTTGTTCCCACATCTTCACAATCCCAAATTTAATAAAAAAAATTGTGCTATGCATCCATGAATTCTATTTCCTAAAAAAAAAAAAAAAAATGTAAATCACAAAAATGCTTTGTATCTGGAATAAAAACCTTTCGAGAGAGGTTGTCTCACCAGTTCAAGTGAATTTAAGTCTGAGAGATAACTAGTGTCATAAAATAACATTAATCACTTCATAAAATATGTATGTACTGTGAGAGATGCCCCTTATGAACCTTCTGGTATAAGAGACACATTCTGTGTGTTTTGGGTTTATAAAATTCTGGCCCTATAACGTCCTTACACCATGAGAGAAGCATCTCTCATTATAATCAGGGGTTCAGATAACTGGTACGCAGGCATGCATGCGCACCAATAAAAAACAAATGCAGATTTCCATGTTGTTTTTAAGACGCAAATGCTTACCGTCAGTACATTTTTAACAGGAAAGCATTTTTCATATAGGCAGAGAGGGGGCTCACACTTACAAGGTCAAGCATATTATCTGGCTCTGACCCATACCTGCCTAACCTCCCTATTTTCTATTGAGTCTCAAGGTCTCTGGGATCTGTCAACGAAATCTCTGGGTAGCTGAGCTTATTATCGCTGACCATAACTAAATACCAGTCCCCATACTTCACTTAAGGCCGGAGGGTTCCAATTCACTAAAAAGCCAAAGTCTGCTAGTGCTATCATTGACTGCTTCAAGGTTTTATATTAAAAAAATGGAGAGCGATAGGTGGAATCACGCTAGTTCATAGTAGCATCAATCATTTTCTTCTAATGGAGACTTGAAACCACCAATGATAGCAGGGATGTCGATTTAGCTGTCCATTCAGAGAAGAGGGAGGTAGTTATGGGGAGTGGCGTTGTGGACACTCGCTTCCCAAGCGCAGATGAGAGGAGGTGTCAAAGTTTGAGAGCCATTACATTTAAACGTGAGTTTAAATAAATACATTTACTTAAGCATTTTACTGAAAATAATATTTTTATTCCCTCAGTTATATCCTTCTATAAATACCGTTGTGCCGTCAAGCTAACGTGTTCAACAAGTGAAGAAGTGTTTTTTTTTTTTTGCTTTTAAATCATCAGGGCTGGAATTTGGTGGTAGACTATTGAAATAGAGAGTGGGTGATGATTTGTTACACATTGTAATAACCAGCAATCCAGACTCCTACTTAAACATAAATAACAATAAATTAAACATGTCTACTGGCGCCAAAATGTAATGTCGCTCATGCTATATGAGGTACCCTGGCACTAGAATCTAGTTCCAAATTTACACCCGATCCTTGACATCCCAAATGTTTGAACTGTTGGAGAAGAAAGTGGAGCTAGACAGCGACTTGGATAATGATCCCTAATTTTGACGCGTACCAAACCTTTTTTGCTGGTACTCATGTGAAAACCTAATGTGTGAACCCCTGATTATAATCTCTCATTATAATCATATTTTATTATAAACCACAAGAAATGCAGCACAAATTCTGAAAAGTTGACATTTTAAAAATTCATAGATGTAATCAATGCTAACACAAAAATGACAGATTGTCCTCACTCTTAATTTACCCTTAATCGGTCAAATAGTGTAATAGAATGCCCTTCACACCAGTCATTTCATGAAATGCAATTAAACTTTTAAGCATTTCGTGTAATAACCGAGTGAAACAGTCATTTCACAAAATGATTGAAAACATTTAATCAGTCAAATAGTGTAATAGAATGCCTGTAACGGCAGTGATTTCGCAAAATGCCTGAAATATTGAGGCGTTTCGCGAAATGCCTTATTTCACAATATGCCTTTAACATACAAGTTGTGGGCTTGTGTCAAATGACCTAATTCAAGAGGTAAAGTATCAGAAAGCATTTTAATTTATCATTAACAATTTATGCTGCACATTTTTTAGGATCAAGACGCTGAGTGACAAGTCAAAAGAAGCAAAGATCAAGAAGAAGCAGAGGTACGGCCCAGTATATCTGTTCTTTGTGTTCATAATTACAATTGCATACTGAAATTCCAGAGTGTCTTCACTGGTAAAAGCCTAATTTCAGGCTTTTCTCAAGTGATTTGTTGTCCTGTTTTAACACATTTTTGGGTGGTTTATGTAACTTGTGCAAGTAGGATGATCTTTGCAGGTAAGTTCAGGGGCAGAGGTTAATTCACTGAAAGTAACACAATGCTGTCTGAACATTTTGCAATGTTAATATTCAATAAAACAAAACAGTACTATGCTACTGACTGCCATAACATCCTTTGGTTGCCCTTCTGGTTCTATGAACATTTTCATCAATTGCTAAAGAAAGATTTGAAGTCTCTTCATCAATGAAGTTGTATTTGAGTCATGAGTTTAATCACATGACTTTTTGGCATGCATCCCATACATTGGCAAGTCCCATTATTCTACATGTCGGTGGGGTAAAAAGGGGGGCAAATGCGTAAGGTGGCATTAAGAAAGAACACTGAACAACCTTGCATGTTCCCATGGCCAATCATCCCATTCCTGAAAAAATGAAATGCAATGCAAGACACATTTATATAAATACTGCTTTCTGTATTACACATATAAAAGCATCGTCTAATAATGCCCAAACACACATGTCTCAGATTGCTGTGGGATTCTACCAGTAAAAAGGTGCTGTATTACTTTGCCATCACTATTAATGGACTTCAATCCAAAAACAAGTGGAATGAGCTTGGAGCTGTATCAGGGCCTAACCAGACAACAGATGCCGTGCTGTTAACCAGTAGTGGCTTCCTTAGTAGACCAGCAGAGGTCAGGTGAACGTGACTGTCAGGCAGTTGTTTTCCTGGATTTATTCCAGTAGTTTTGTTGGCTTGGGTGATTTAAATTCCAGGCATGGAAGGATTCCATTGCACACCAGTTTGAGCTGTTACAGTTTTTACTGTGGGCCTAATTAGCCCAAAGCTTTTCCTCACTCTGATTCTCTTACTTAGGTTTTAAATATTTTTGCATTGTCGCGAGGAAACAAAACTTGAATTACAAAATGGAAATATGTATTCTTGCAGGGGCAATCTAAAACAAATACAAATAAACAATCCATATAAACTATGGACTGTATGCTTGGTCTATAAATGACATTGTCTGTCTTTTTTTTTTTTTTAGGAGCGAGGACCATCAGCCAAAGTTTTCAGCAGGAGTGGAGCTACTTAACAGGTATGTCCAAGTAAAATGTTTGCAGGTGCTGTTTTGTATAATGTCTCTCTTGCAATGGAGATTTGGTTATTTTCTACATATCATGCAACACCATATTAGCCTTAATGAGGAACATCTTTATTGGTGTAAACATTTTGATTTAAGTCTAGAACATAAGCAGATTTGAATTTCCTATGACTCAGAAAAATAAATACAATGAATGTGGTGTGGTCACATTATTCTCTAACACAGCTGGGACCATTGTTGGGGATCCTGACATTATAGTATAGTGGGTTCTGTGGAAAACTTCCCTGGTACCATGGTAAATCTGCAGTACCTCGAGGCATGGCACAGTATGGTGCAGCGATCATGCAGTTCAGCTTGAAGTGTAAAACCAATACCAGCAGGGTGCGCCAGAGAGCTTTTAGCAATTTAATGTGTGTGACCAAGTGGTTAGTATTGTGCAGGGGTAGTGGTGATGCAAGTGCTCAACAACGTTCTTTTATTCTGAATACGGTTTGGCACTGTTTAAATAATAATACTCGCTCTACACAGCAATGTGTATCGCCAGTAAATAAACCACAGGGTTCAGTCCTGAAATAATAATACAGTAACAATAACGCACAACACAGACACGGTCACTTCTCCAGACAGTGAGTGTTCTTGTGCAGGCGCAGTGAAAGACAACAATGGTGGTACAGGGGTGCAGTGTAGTCCGGGTTTGGTGCTGGCTCGTAGCAACAGCTACCGTTTCATGTTAGCCGTCAAACAATGACAAACAGTGACAGTTAGAAAAACAAACAAAACACTTAACACTCACGATACGTTTTAACACTCAGTTTCCTTTCTCGGTCCTTGTGATAACCATAACAAATTGCATCGTCACATCCCCTGAAATACCCTGTCACGCCCCCTGCGATAGCTAGTTCAACCACGTATCCTCCAGTCCATGACTGACACATTGCGTACCACATTAGGGTGATGACTTCTGGTGTTGTGACTCCGCCCCCTTCCTGGATGGCTGGCTTCCGACTAACCCTGGCGAACTGCCAAACCATCCAGTATGGGGCACACTGTTCCTGTTATACAGCGCCCTCCCAGGTCGGGAGGGAGATTGTTGACAATGAGTTACAGCTTTGTAAATGTGCAGTATACTGAATAAAACAATAACCTTATTTGTCGTCCTAGTTTTGTGCTCACCAGAAAAACGTGTTTTGAAGGTTCTAAGGTTTGGTTTGGTACATCTTCTTTCGAGTATCTGTGCCCAGACTTTGCAAGGCTTTATAAATAAGCAGTGAAATCTTAAAATTAATCCTTTAACTTTTGACTGTACAGAATATGGTTTTGAAGGAATGGATGCAAAATTATTACCATAAAAAATGTTAGTAGATGTGATGTGTTGTCATTTTTTTTTTCTCATTCGTATTTCTAGACATTAAAAACATTTCCAGTAAACGGATTGTGTGACCTAACTAGGTCCCTAGCATCGCTCTTTTTGACAGAATGATTATAATCAAGAGGTTTCACTGTCATAGATTGTGTAAACTCCCCAGATAATCCCTTATCAGTGTTAAACAGTACAGTGCTGTAAAATTGCTTTGCCACTTTGGAAGCTGGTTCTGTTTTAAAACTCACAGGGTTTCTAGCTAGACTTCAAGTTCAGTTACACAGAGATATGACTGCTTTTGATGTCCATAGCAGAGGATTTGAGATTTGAATCCTTATTTATAAAAAGAGCAGATTAACAAAGAGTATTAAATATGTCAAGGGGAAAAAAAAATCTGTACTTCATGTTTTTTACAGGCAGGAAATAATAGCAAATAAAGACCTACAAAGGATTTATGTAAAATTTGTGAAGAAAAAACAATCAGAAATAGCTTTGGCTTTTCATTTGTGTGCACTGTAATTTTGCTAATTATTAAAATGAGCATTATTTACTAAAATGGTTTTCTAATTTGGAGGATTATCTGCATTCTGTTGCGTGCCGGATGTCATTTAAATGATTAGAAAACTGACAATTAACAATCAATTTACTCCTCCATTGACTCTCCATAGCAGAAATTCTGCTGAGCTCCATTCAAAATCCGCGGAGTCAAATATCTTGTTAAATAGAATATCTTTGTTGGAGATCTCTAAATGAACAGGAAGCATTTTAAGATATCTTAAATTGAATTTCAGATATCTTTAAATGATTTAAAGATATCTCTAAATATATTTTAGATATCTTAAAATGATTTCATGTTCATGATTAAAATGAACTTTTTTAAATATTTGAAGATATTTTCAAATATTTAGAGAGATTTAGAAATTATTTTGAGATATCTTTAAATATTTAGAGAGATTTCTAAATGATAATTTGGTTTGCCATAATCTGGTAATTATTCAGCCCTTTTCTTTCACTGAAATTAAACAACATTGAAAAAGCTTGCACAATCAAACAATGAATAAGCAAAAATAACACATTGTGGCATTTAAACTTCTCAGAAGAATATAATTCAAATTAAAAAACTATCTAACAGACTACATGTGATTGCAGCTCAGAAGGACAGCTTTCCTCTGATGACATTCAGACTGTTTCCAAACAGGCAGGAACATGTCGCTCTGTTTCACGAGCATGCAGGGACATGCAGGTCTGCCTCTCAGGCAGAAAGCAGCACGCAGACATCCTGCCCAAGCAGGCAAGAACTTGTAGAGCTGTCTCAGACAGGTAGAAACATTCAGAGTCTGATGTGAAGCAGGCCAAGACATGCAGATATTCTGCTCAGACAGGTAACAACATGCACATCAAATCTCAGGCAGGTTGCAAGCAGCGAATCTGACTTTCAGGCAAGCTGTAGCTTTTAGATCGGCCTCTCTGGCAAGTATTAACTTGTACTATAGACGTGTTTTGATTGCATTATTTGAACGGATCAGTGTCAATAAGGGCAAACCCAAAATAGGCTACATGTCAATTCATAATTGACAATATGCCCTTTTTAGAAATTATTAATTTAATGCTTGTCAACAACTTTTTTCTGTAGCAGTGTACTTGAAACTTGGCTAGTCAACCTGGTCTAAACATTAGTTCTTTGGGGGGGAAAAAAGCTAAATAATATTTTGAAGATGTCCTCCGTGGATAACACAGATTATTATTATTATTATTATTATTATTATTATTATTATTATTATTATTATTATTATTATTATTGTCACACAAGATTGTCTGTGTTTCATGAAAAAGAGCTTCAGGTCTCAGCTCAGTTCTGTTGTTTTTCCAAGAAAAGGATGGATCACACTGAACCGAAATGTATCTGTGTACAATAAGTCAGATTGCTAGCTGCAGAGGCACACTTTTTGTTACTGTTCGTGTTTTCTTCTAGATACTAGAATTAACAAAATAATGTTGTATTTAGTATTTGAGCTACCAGTGTGCACTGCACTTGTTCTCCTTTTAGAGTTTTCTGAAAAAATAACTGTTATAGGACTACTATATCTAAAGGGCAAACTGAGTTATGAACAGGGCCAACTTAGTTAGCCTTCTACAAAATTGCATGTCCATCATACTTGGTTGTACAAGATTGTACTGACAGCCTTCCTTTTGGCAAGATTTTACAACGTGGAATTACAAAAAGAAAATGATAAAAATATCCCTGTTTTAGTTTGATTTTATTCTGTTTATTTGTTGTACTTCAGTATTGTTTAAGATAAATTGTAATGGGTTTATATTCATAACCTGCCAGAACAAAAGGTTGAATAAAAACCAAAAAAGTGAGCAGACGACAGGAACAAAAGCTTTCCATTCAAGCTCAAGTCTGCGTTTATTTTTAGGTGTGGCAAAGCCTCTGACACTTGCTGCACAAGCCCATTGCACATTTAACATACTTCATTTATCCGAGCTCAAAACAATACAGCATTTTTGGGTCCCTTAAAATAAACACAGAAAAATTGCTATTCAAAATTTCTTGGCAAAAACGGTGTTCAATAGTATTACACATTTTTATTGTATATTCAGCATTAATAAGTAAGCTCTATCAATTGTGCAGCAAAGTTTGTTTCATTGTGATTGCCTCTCTCCTTGTTTAGGTATGAAGATACCTGGGTGACCCTTCACAAGCGAGCCAAGGAGTCTGCAATAGCTGGCGAGGTACCAGTAATTTACTTGATATTTTGTTGATATTCCTGTTTTGTTGAGTGCGCATTATAAGGCCATTCAAGAATAAAGTCAGAAACACATTCCTGGCTTGCTGATTGGAGTTGGGCGGAAAATAGCAGAGATATTGATTTTTCTCCACCCCACCCCATCATCCTGCTCAAATAAATTCAAGAATCTTCACAGATTTACTCAGTTATACCAGCCATACAGCCTCTCCTGTATAAAGCACTGAGCAAATGTCTAGTTTCATTCAATTTGATTTGGCCTTTTTTTTTTTTAACTGTGAAACTTATTTTTACATTTTGCTTCTTTTAAATGTCCTCTGACTGATTTTTCTCACAGCAAAACAAATGTTTTTCAAATGGTTCAGATACCTACTTTTTTACTTTAAAAAGTAACTGGAACAAATACAGTATATCGTATCAGAATGATCTTCACTAATGTATTGTTCTTGTTGTTTAGATTGTCTTTGTAGTGATCTAAGAGTGCTGTGGTCACGACATTAAAGAGCGTCACTTAAGCTATGATTGGCAGACAAAATAGAAAGATTGCACATGATTTTGAAAATCCTATTTCAGCAGACTGTAGGTGGAAAGCATCACACCCCAATACGAGGGGGTGGGGGAAGGAATCTCCTCCCGGAGCTAAGAACAAGCGAGAGATCCAGAGAGGCTCACAGCCAATAAAGGGTCGGCGGAAATCAGATTGCAAAAAGCATGTAATGACGCGCAACCCAATGGAGCAGTAGCCCACTTTCAAGGAAAGGATTAATGGAGCTCAGATTGCATAGCAAGTGAGAATCCTGATCCTGATTTTCAAGGGTGACCAATGGTGTGAGGCAGCAACAGGGGAACAAAATCCTGCAAGCAATATGTTATTAAGAATGCCATAGCGACCTCATTAATTCTTGGATACAACAGTTTCTGACTCATTACAAAGCACAATTTTGTTCAATAGCTTTATTAAGCACAGGAATAACTAACAAGATACATAATAATTTGGTTGTACTTGATTGTAGTTGTACAATTCAGTACAAAAAGGGTGGACTAGTGATGGCTGCATGAGGTATTAATGATGTTATTAATTATAAGTTTTACTAATTCAGTTGCTTCAATATGCTTTTATATTAAGTTTCTATACAGTATTGTGTAAGTTTCGAGTTCTTTCATTTCCCATCGGCAAAACCAGCTACGTGCAGTTTTGCATAGCCTAACACGACTCCAAGCCACAGATAGGTGTCTGAGCTAAAGGTCCAAACTGGCTGGCTGTAAGCGTGTCTGAGAGTCGTCCCCCCCCCTCCCCTCCCAAAAGCTTTGTTTTTTAAGCAGATTTGACATTGCTAGGAATATGTCTGTGAAAAGCAACTAGAACTGAGAGCAGCTCCAGAACTCTGATAAATTGATTGCAAACACCATTAACAGTACAAAAGTGTCTGAGTAAAGACAGAAAAAATGTCAGTATGCTTTTGATTTTAAATTCTGTTTGAATTGTAATTCATTAACAAAAGGAACAGAAATAAATCGCTTGGCAATAGATCAATAATTAAATAATATAGTACATGAAAAATGAAATACAAGATGAAACAAAGAGAGCAAAAGCATGAGAGAAAGAAAGAGAGTGCGAGTCATGATCAGTCACATGAAAACCGAATACAGAAAATTCAAGAGCTGTTCAGAATACTTTGTCTGTGACACTGCTGAGATTAAATGAACTGGGAAGTGCAAAGATTACAGATTTCCTGAGAGTAAGGCATGGAGATTGAGAACTTTCTTTAACCTAATGTTGTACCAGATACCATGTTTTTGAAAGGAAAATACATGTTTACTTAACATGCATTTTATTCTGGAACTATATATATTAGCTAATGTAAGTGCAAAGCAGATGATGTTTTGTTATATTTTCTCAGTCACTGTAATAGTTGTATACTAACCCTGACAAAGCAATACAAGTTTAACCAGTGCTAGCATATTTTAATATAATGGAGAATTTATCGGATTATAGCCAACTACGATAAGGGTAATAGGAGGCAGCTGTCATTCTGTATCTGTGCTTGGAATTACAGGCTGTGGATGAGGAAGTGGTGATGCTTTCTGCACACTGGGAGAAGAGGAGGAATGGGCTCTTGGAACTGCAGGAACAGCTCCAGCAAATCCCAGCCTTCCTATTACACCTGGAATCCATCACTTCCAAAATATGTGAGTCTCTGCAATACATGGATATTATAATATTCTATACAGCATACTATGGTGTTTTTGCTCAGGTGTATCAAAGACGATGCGTGTCTGCAAAAGATTTAACTCGGGCTGACTCAGCTATTTTGTTATGTTTTAAATAATATACAAGAATGTTGCCAGCCCTCATTAGTATAGGAGACATCACACGGTACCCCAGGGTAGCGTTTTACCCCGATCTCTCTTTCATTTTACCTATAAGAATATCCATCATGGCTGCCACATAACTCTTTTCAACAAAAATAGCTTTTTAAGCAGGTGGATTCTCACAGCTAAAGCATAAATGTAATACAACTCGCCAGACACATCAAGAAAAAATAGAAAAGGACAACATTTTTGTTATGATTTTTATTATCATGCTGCTAATAAGCTACAGTAATACAATGGTTATCATGGTATTCATAGCTCTGCTAAATGCAACACAGTTTATTTTAATTTAGTGTGAACTGATTTTGGTCCGATTACCGATCAGTGGCACCGGAGTATAAGTTTCAATGTCGAAACTAATATTAGAAAAGACAAGCGACTACAGCTGGTTAGCCTACTTGCAGATTTTGTTCAGTTTTCAAAATGTTTTAGGTTATTTATACAAACTCTTGATTGTAATAATAATAATGTGTTATAGGAGGCTGTGTGGTCCAGTGGTTAAAGAAAAGGGCTTGTAACCAGGAGGTCCCCGGTTCAAATCCCACCTCAGCCACTGACTCATTGTGTGACTGAGCAAGTCATTTAACCTCCTTGTGCTCCGTCTTTCGGGTGAGACGTAATTGTAAGTGACTCTGCAGCTGATGCATAGTTCACACACCCTAGTCTCTGTAAGTTGCTTTGGATAAAGGCGTCTGCTAAATAAACTAATAATAATAATTCAACAATGGAAGCTTACTTATGTGAACCATGTGAACTGTAGACATACATGTAAAAACATGCGCCTTAGTGTTCATTTTTTATTTTATTTATTTATTTTTTTAATGGTTTTGCTGTACTTTTGTGCCCGTGCCAGAAATACTATAAATAATTTGATAAAGATGCCGGATTGGCACGGGATACTCCAGGGACCAGGGTTCTGTGTTCAGGCTCACATCCTACTTGTAAGTTCCTGAAATAAACAGGGATTTTATTTACAGCTCCAAACCATGTGGTTTTCAATGTTTATTTCTTTTGGGGGAAAATACCCATTAAACAGAAAAGATTTCATCTTAATTTCCGATCTCACTCTCCAGAAAATCTCTTTAACTATAAAACCAACTACTCAATATAAGAGGTTGTAGATAACATTTAATATTTCTTTTCAGAAATTTAAGAAAGATGTTCCTGTAGAAGTCAAATATATATAGATATATTCGAATATATTCTGTACCCGTTCAGAGGGATTTTAATTTCATTGTGTTTATATTTACCCTGTGATAAAGTTTATGAAATGCTGAAATGCTTTTAGTTTAAGTACAGTAGAAAGCCAGAATATAAAAAAGATGTTCTGACAGCATGGACCAACTTGTCTTCTCAGAATGAATATTTTATTCAGAAGGAATGTTTTATTCATAACAAATCACTTCACCGCTTTCTCGACCATCACGTGTTCCAATTAGTTTTAGGAATTTTTAAACATCTTCAAACAATACACACGCACATTGTGCAGTTGACTCCACAATTGGAATGTACATTTTCAATTTTAAACAAACATATAGTTGGAAACCATGTTTTTTTAAATTAAGCAATAGAACCAGAAGAAGAGGGCTTTATCATCTTGTAAGGCCCGCCTCATGTCGTTAAATGTCCCAAACCATTTACAGTGTACAGATTTTCTCGTTCGGTTTTCTCGTGATTTTATGCTACTTTTTGTTGCTAATGAATACAAATTTTTCCTCATTATTCCATGAGTAATGTGGTTTCCTCAGAATTCCTTCACTCAGGCTTCATCCCAGCGGTGGATGCTTCTTGGGTATTTCCAATTGCCAAATAATAAAAAAAAAGCTTCTGCTTAAGCCCCTTTCACACTGGCATGCTCTACCCAGGTCAGAACCTAATTTATTTATTTAGAGTCTTTACTGCCCCTTAGTGGTAAAATCAATTACAACTATAAACAGTACTTTGGCAGTAAAATACTGGACTGGTGACAATGTTTAAATACAGAACAACATGTAAGCCTCTTGTCCTCCTAAGGTAATATGTTATGTGTAGGGTGTATTATGTAAGAGACCTTGTCTCATGCAGTTTGGGCCAGTTCTGGTAGCTTAAACCATGCAAACTATGAAATATAAATTACAAAAACGTAAATCATACTCAGGAACTTCTTTTAAACACAATGCTTTTGTTTTTAAATGTTGTTCCGTATGTTTTATGAGTACACCTTTTTTCATAAAAACATACATGAATATCAAACTTGACAGTTGTGCTGAACTCTGTGAATCCAAGGAGTTCTATTTTAGTATACAATGTATCGAAACTGTAGGACTACAGGAAGCGCTACACAACCTGGCTTTTCAGAATACAGTACTTGCTTTTCTCCTAGCTTGAATTTCAGCTTCTGATTGTTCCACAAGCAAATCAATAGGAAGTGGGTTTCTGTAAAAAGCTGCTGTTATTCATGTTCATATAAAGGTGGTTTCAGAATAGAAATGTGAAGCCAAGTGAGAGTGACCGGAGATACAATTAGCATGTGGCGGGCTTGCCAAAATATCACAGGAAGGATATTTTTAGCTAGGTGTATGCAGAAGCTTCCAACTGATTGTTACTTACTGTGGCAGTACAACATTTGTATGGTTATCATTTGGATTTTTAAATGTTGTAATGCACTGAACCCTGAAATAAAATGGCACAGTAATTTATTTGGCCTTTCTAAACATTGCAGAGAAATCATTCAGAGAAGCCTTCATGGACAGGAATAAATAATAGCCGAAGAAACATTAAGTTAATTGGACTTTTTTTAAAAGCAGTTTGCAGTATTACAGTTACTGTTCAATACTGTATGTCAGATCCTATAATTCTGAAATTATTTCAGTTCTACACACAAATAAGTTAAAGTGAACATGCATCTTAATTCACTATAATTGAACTAACTTTATTATCTTTAGAGTTGAATATTCTAAAGCTTTCACAAACAAAGGACTTATATATTGTCCTGATTATGTAAAGCCATTTAAGTTATTACTGCAACAAACATAATCCCATTTGCTAAGTTAATATTAAAATTGAAATGATAATCTCCTTTAACTGGCTGTATGAATTTTAAATGTATGATATACATCACCTTGGCGAGTTCTCTTTTGGACTGAATTAAGTTGTATCTCAATATTATAGTACATGCGTTGTTTTTTGTTAAAAGTGCACACATTATAAAGTGCACTCTGTCTTGTCATAGTGGACAGAATCCTGCCAAGCCTTTTATCAGATTTGCCCCAGAGGTAGAACAGTCTTGGTAGCAGATCCGTCTCGGAGACAACATGGTTACTTTATCCTGTTATCCTAAAATAGAAATTCAGATGTCCCTTTAACAAAATCGTACGACTACATTGTGTACACATTAACATTGCATGTAGAACATACCGTGCTGCTACAAGCTATTCATTTTTAATCATTGTTAATTTTTGTCGGTGAATATAAAACAAAATCACACACAAAAATATGTTTCCTTTTGATTATTCTGTATAGCTTGCTAGTGTAGTAATGACAACAAGCTTCCACTAGGGGGAGAGTAGGTTCACTGTCAATGCTTAGTTTATATTTTTGTTATAAGAAAAGACTTGTAGTATATAGTTTTATTGTTAAATGTACTGAAGAGTAACCTTGGGAGGCAATTTCCATCTTGATGGCCCCTTTTATATAAGATGGTCCCTGACAGGCTGTTTATACGAACCACCCAGGACTTTATACTTCATAGTTGTATCTCTCCCCTTTGTGTTCTGTTTTTGTTTTGGTCCATGCTCCACATTTGTTACAATATATTTGACTTTATCATAAAATGCTGTATTAGATTACGTGGTTTTACATTACCTGAGCTTTTATTAATGCTACCTACTGTATAAACCCTCATCTCATATAATTAGTAATAATAATAATAATAATAATAATAATAATAATAATAATAATAATAATAATAATAATAAATTAAACTTTGCATATAGAAATTCCACTTGAATGTAGTTTAAGGATGAAAGTTAGGCCTCCGTTTTTTTCTGCCCACAATACAAATAGGCAAATATGTTGTCCAATGAATTCGCTACTCTGTTGCCTTTTTTTTCTGTCATAACATCTGAAGTTAGTTCTGATGTCCTCTGCCCTGGAATTGGTCATTGCTGTCTTGGCATTAACATTCATGAGGCACGCTGCCAGAGCATGACTGAAAGACCGTAAGCGATCCCCTTCTCTCACTTACTGCCTGCCACCTTGGCATGGGTTAGAGCTCCCTGATTCAGACATGGCATTCAGTCATGTTGCTAACCTGTTCTACTTTTTCTTTGTCTGTCCTGGTTTTGTATCTTGGCATTTCAGTATGCTTTCCTGGGACACAAATAAATCCTGCATTTAATCCTGCGTAAAATGTGGCATGTAAAATAATAATAATAAAAAAGTTGTCCATGCTGCAAGTATTTCTCTATTCTAACGCCTGCCTGCCTGCTTACTTGGTAATAATCAGAAACACTTATCGGTGTTCAGTTGTTTGCTAATTTGCTTTCAGTATGTTGACTGAATTGTTTGCTACTTATACTTAGTCTTTTTTGAGTAATTGACAGAAGTAGTTTAATGTACACATGCTTTCATTAAGCATCCCAATGAGAAGGGTTTAACTGCTAGTATCTAATAAACTTCAACTGCTAGTATCTAATGAACCATTTGAGGTGCAGCTTTCCCAGCCAAGCCACTTTTACTAGGTGAGCAACTGGGGCACACTAGCAGTAACATTGTAATTAATGTTTCATTATACTAACTCATAAGCCTAAACTGTCCAGAAAGCTATAGACAATACACATATGCAGGCAGCTCAGGCAAGGGCTTAAATCAGAAGTGTACATTACAAAAAACACCACAGAGGTCTCGGATGAATTGTACTGTTGCAATTTCAAGCCTAGATTCATATTAGGAAGGTTATCTGTAGATGAAGCGCAGAGTTTTAAGGGCTTTAAGCTCTTTCATGTGTTTTTCAGGATAAAGCTAGCATGGTTTAAAAGGACCAGGGGATTGCTGGAATGATTTAAAAAGTTGAGAGAATATTTTAAAATCCCTTTTGTAATCTGGAGTCCATTTTAGGAATGCAGTACTGTATAAATACAAATGGAATGCAACCCCAGAGCTGCTGTGACATTGTGCTTCTTGGTGTGTGCATTGAGCAGTGTGCATGCATGCATACTGTATGTGTGTGTGCATGTGTTTGAGAATGCCTTAGGAGCTTCCGTCAAGCAAAATGTTTGCCCAAGATTTTTTTTTTTTTCATTTGCTGCACAGCTGATCTTTTCACCTTGTGGATAAATAATTTTCATCCAAGTTATTAAACTTAGAATGTGATGCTTTGTTTAATGTGTGTCCTTTGTTATTGCCCACTGATTTGCTATTTTGCTGCCTTCCTTTATGAGTTGGCCTATTGTAAATGCCCGATTCATTGCAGAATATTGTTCACCTTTGCTTCAGCAGTTAATATGCTGTTTCAGAAAGGTTAAGGAGCAGTTGCCATGCATGCTAATTAAGGGCACTAACAATATTTACCCACAGAGGGGCAGCATGACCATATCAACTTCATAATCCTGTCCTTGCTCATTGCATCTCAAAAAATGTCAAGTGTTTTGTTTACTGTTTCTGATATATTCTTGTGGTAATACTTTACTTATGGAAACCATTGCTTTATTTAACTCTATAAGATGTACTGAAATCCCTTCAAAAAATATATATATATATATATATATATATCGCACCAGGCTGAACAGTACAGCCTGTACAGGCCCTGTCAATATCTGATCCTAGATATCAGCGGGATCAGTGGCACAATGGGCTAAATCGCCCAGCCTTGTATGCCTTTAAACTCAAGAGCTCTGTGTTCAAATACAACTCTGGTCAGTGAAATTACTTTGGTATCTGAACCTACAGTAGTGCCCAATGGACATTAGTGTTTGCTTGGAAAGGACTGAATGGCAGGGGTGTTCAGGATTGAGTTTTACTTGCAGAGCTGTGAGGGGGAGCTGTCATGGCACCTGGTGGCAGCAAGTCAGACTGTAGCCTTGAGTGCCATTGTCCTTTACCCTTCCTGAACACCTACATTTAAAATTGTTTTTGTGAAGTAAAGACTGCAAACGGGAGAGCATAGAAATACAGCCTTTTGGTGGCACTGTACATACATGGAGGGTATTTAGGACTGGGATGTCAGAATAAGGTTAACATTATATTTGCTAGGAATGATGCATATTTGCGAGCCTTTTTATTATGCATTTTTTTGCGTATGAAAAAAAATCGAAACATTTTTGGCACGAATATCAAATTCCACTAACAATACGTACTTCGTATATTGCAACAGGTCACCAACATTTCTGGAGCAAAATAGGTTTTAAGGGTGTGATTCGCAAATGTTTATGGCTTTACAGTATTTAAATATTATTTGGGTTTTATTTTAGATTCCAGTTGTGATGCAGTTGATCTGTGCAATACTTTTTTTCTTCTTTTTTTTTTTTTACATTCTTTATTGCCCTGAGCTAAATCAGCATGTTAATATGACATTCATATCCTGTTTTAGTAGGAACATTTCTATGTTCACAAAGTGACCAAGCAACATGTAAGCTTCCAATAAGAAGGAGGGGTGCGGCACACTCCACCAGTTCAGAACCACTGTTCTAAATAATGACATAGGGTAAAAGTGACTTTCATAATTCAGTAATTCCCAGATTTGGGTAAAACAGTTAGTCCATGTTGACAGAATATTTTACATGTGCTCTTCGTTACTTATTCACTGACTTCAATATTTCATTTTTTTGATGTGTAAGCCTCATATTGAAATGAGGGAATACTGTATTAATATTGTACCCTCTATCTCTCTATCATTTTGCATTTTGGTTTTCATTTTCTACTGTTTGAACTTCCAAGCCCAAAATAAATATTTTTTTACTGAAATACTAATTAGCCTACCATACCACAGTCTACAAGGTTGTGATCGATATAATGACCCAAAAACAACCATGGAAGATGATTACAAGGGACACTGCGCTGTGTAGTGAGAAACGCAACAGTTGCTTCTGATAGCTTAACACCTCTCGCCTCAAGAATCAGCTAATTGATATCAGCATCTTGCCATTGTTACTCTCACAGAAATCATCCATGTGGAGCCTTTGTCCAAGTGCAATCAAGTGTTACTGCTAAACCTCGTAAGAAATAGCCATTGAAAGTTTCATCATATTTGGGGGAGCATAATACAGCCTTTAATTGGTCATTCAATTGGGTGGTAGTATTGTGAAACCAAAGCATAGATTATAATACCCTCAGCTAAGCTATTGACAATTGCACGAGCAGTAAAAATGTAAGTGCGACACACAAAAATGGATGGACAGGTGGCTCCATTATATTCCTGCCAGCAGGAATATACACCCTGCTGGTTTATAATAAGCATTTCTTATATGAAAGTGGATTATTTACTACTATTTGAAGTAACTGTCTCTAGCTTTTTATTGTAATTTCAGTTGAAGAATATCTCATACAGTGATTGACACAACGGAGGCGTTGTTCAAAAGCACAGTGGGTCCCATTATCATAGTCCTTGGCGTTGGGTATTATCCCTCACCAGGGATCTGTCCATCAGATCTTATGGCTGTATGTCACACTCTTATTGTAACATATCTAGGGAATCGCTTGTCCATTTGTGAAATGTGCTAGGACCTTCTTTAGCACAAGGCTGTCTGTCAGTCCGACTGTACTCTGTGTCACACTTACTTTTTATATACTGTATGTCTTGTGAAGCGTTTATAGAGTGATGACATACTTTAACACAAGCTATCACGAGAAAGCTGGGGGTATACAATATGACGACACCTGCCTGTCTCTCTGTATATGAGGTACTGTACTTTAAGCCGTGGCAGGGGCTGAATGCCACTGACAACCAGATTATTCTGACTGTTAATATGTTCAGTTCTGACTGCCTTGGACTCTGGCCTGTATCCTGTGTGGAATGCTATGCATTGAAAGGACTGCAAGTTTTTAATTTTAATTTTGAATTACTATTTTGTATTGCAGTAATGTAATGAAACAATTCTGAGCCGGTGTTTATAATTGTAAAAAAAAAAAAAAAACTGTTCAAAACTAAAAAATGCAAGGATTTAGATTTCCAGGATATTTTGCATTCTTCTAATTAAGCAGATAGGCATCATCAGAGAGGCTCCTTGCAGTGTTAAGAGTTGGCATGTAAGCCTGGAAGATATTCCCTGACAGTATCAGACATGTTAGCACACTTACTGAACCAGAGGAATCTCTTCACATAGGCTACATTACTTGCATTGTTACGGTTTACATGCACTACCTGGCCACTTTATTACAACATATAGCTACAGTGATAGCCATGGCCAGCTATTAAAATGGCAATATAAAGCAAAGTGTGCTCCACGATAAAATTGAGGTCAATGCGATATGCAGTATAGTTAACCTGTCCTGCATCTTCTGCACGCTAGAGGGCGTTATCTTCCTAGAAACTGGTTTGCCACAGATTACTACTGAAATACAATGTTTCACCAGCAGGTGTCAGACGCTGAAGATCTGGTCACAATAGAAGGCCATCTTCTAAAACGAAGTACTACACTTTATAATTTGATCAAACATGAAATTAAATTAAACTAAATTCAATTAATTACAGTACATACATGTGGACCAATGGCCATAAAGGAAAGTGCAATGCTACATTTTCCAAATTCTGATCTTAATCAAAAATATATACAAATAACCTAATAGGCCTGTTTCAAACTGTTCATGGCGAACAAGATGTTCAATACTGTATACTGTAGCTTAATGCCTTATTGTTCAGATCGTGCATTATTAAGTTTAACACTCTTGAGTTTTTCCATCTTTTTCCACCTTTGTTGCATGTATTAACAAATACATAATTAACAGGTCTGTAGAATACTTTGATTCAAAATAGTGAATCATTATAAGTGTGCAAATCCTGTACCAGTAGTATGAATACATATTTATATTAATAAACACGCTGCAAATCATTTCAGATTCTTACTGGGTTGATCATCTCCTGTATGTTTACAAAAAAGTGTGTTTGTGGGTATTTGTACTTGTAGGCACATTTTTATACAGCCTGCTACTATATATTGATTTGAGTACAGTAACTATAACTCCTCCCGTTTTTAAACAAGCATGAACAATCAATTGCGCCACATGGTGGTCGAAGGTGTCTTGAGGGATGTTAAACCCGTCAGTATTGCCTTTCTGTCATTAACTGTTTGTCGCCACAGCTGTTGCTCTCATTTCATGTAGACTTCCACAGCTTTAGAGCGCTGCAAGGTCCACATGTCACATCACATGATCAACCTAATTTAGATTCAGGGTGATGCCAAATCTAATCAGGTAGACAGGTCCTAATAAAGGAACAAGAACCTGAACTAAGCTGCCACCTGCTCTTTCCAGGCAATAAACCCCTGTACACATGTTCTTTTTAAATGTGAGAGACACTGAATAAGAAATCACCTTTCTTAAAGGGATGCTCTACTTTAAATCATCTACATTACCTTACATTATTTCATTTCTGGTGCCCGGGCTAAATATATCATGTTAGATTTCCTGCATGTTTTTTAATGTTCAACTGTTGTATGTCATTTATCATTCTCTATTGTTGTTAGGCAGTAAGAGCAATAGAGAGTTTATACAAATTACATATAGTGAGATCTTATTAAAAAAAGTAAGTAAAAATGAATATGATAAAGCGGGGATACTCGCTAGGGATGTTAATAGAGTTTAAACAGTTACATTTTTATCATTTTCAATGATATGCACAACAAAAATGCAATATGATTTTATATTTATTTTTTCAATATTTATTCAAAGTCTTCTATATACATGTTGTGCACATGTAGTCACATCCACATTCTTGTTCTAGCTGTGAGGCTGTGTGGTCCAGTGGTTAAAGAAAAGGTAACCAGGAGGTCCCCGGTTCAAACCCCACCTCAGCCACTGACTCATTGTGTGACCCTGAGCAAGTCACTTAACCTCCTTGTGCTCTGTCTTTCGGGTGAGGCGTAATTGTAAGTGACTCTGCAGCTGATGCATAGTTCACACACCCTAGTCTCTGTAAGTCGCCTTGGATAAAGGCGTCTGCTAAATAAACAAATAATAATAAAAAATAATATATCATAAAAGGGACCACACTAGTGAAGCGCTTTGTATGGTGGCTCTTTTTGATTGGTTACACAAATGTAAACGTTTTTAATCCTAAAGTTCAAACCTTTTAAGAAATGAAATGGAATTTATCCTCCCTAATAACTGGTGTCACTTTCAATCCATCCCTGTCCTGCCCAGGATCTTGTTTCCACCATGTGCTTGATTATTGAATTGAAGAGTTCAGAGCCTTGTTCCATTCTGGTCTTTTGTTGTTTAATCTATGTCTTCAATTTATTAAGAAACTGGCTGGAACAAGGTCCTGGTTTGGAATGGACTGAAAGAGCCACACATTGGTACTACTGCTATAAAACATATCTTTAAGCAGCCCCACATGTTCCGTCCCTATATTGACCAATTAATCCAAGCATTACTGTTTTCCGGTGAAAAAGCAGCTGTTGGATTCTGTTGTCAGGTTTATGTGTCTCCCTGCTGGGAGTTAAGACAGTGATTAGGCCGAGCACTCGACGGGTTAACGCCTCTGTTCTGATCAGGGGCTGTGTGGAGTGTTGTCTTGTCAGTTTTTTGGATTGCTGTCCGTGATCTCTGGGTACACTGCAGGGATTGTCTTCCTCTGGCACCAACGCTAGATCAGATTGGGCTGGGAGCAGGCTGCTCTTCCTGTACCCCTGCCGTACCAGGCTCTGGGATCCATCCTAACAGCTGCCTTTGTTTTTAAAAATGAGCAAAAACACAGCAAGCGGAAGTGATTTTGTCTCAAGCAGTCGTTGTTGTCCTCCCTCGACTTGCTTAATATGCATAGCGCTGAAAGTAATAAACAATGCAGCACTTCTGAATTGTATTTAGGGTTAAAATTAAAGACATTGAAAAAGTCCTACATCAATTGTATTTTAGTAACCAGTGATTTGTTTGTACTACAGTCAAACCTGCTTAATATCACTCCTTATTGTCACTCTCTGCTTATTATCACCACTTTGAAATGTCCTGGTCAGAATATAATGCAAGTCGATGGGGAAAGGCTCCTGATACTGTCTCTGGTTATTATCACACTTGGTTTAATATTAGTGAGATTTAGCAGCCATTCACTGTGGTTTCCACCCCACTTAATATCAATAAAAGCATATGAGTAGAAGGTTTCCATTATAAGTTGCTGTACAGTGTTGAAATATTATTAGATATATAAGGTACAATACAGCATACATAACACTACAATGTATATGTTTGCAGCTTTCTTATTACATCACAATGTGTCTTACATGCTCAAAATAGCAGCCTGTACCGAATGAAATACATTTTATTACCACTATTGTAATCAATGTAATACCTAGTACTATATTTTGAGTTCCACAGCAAAACAGGTTTCATTGAAACAAGTTCCAGTTTCATTGAACATATACAGCAGTGTTAAGTTTGCTAATGTTATGTTCTAGATTTTGTTGCTCTAACCAATGTTTTAAAATTAATTTCTTACCTTCTATCAATACTAGTAATAATATCACTGCTCCACGCCTCTTTTCTTCAGGTGAATATCTGGATTTTTGCTTGCATTCTGTATTTCAGTTTGCAATATGCAGACATGTAGGTGTAAAAGTTGCTGCTGTTTCCTGGTACCAAATCACTTCTTGTTCCGTAGTTCCAATGGTCCAGCTCCAGTCAGGCCAATTGACATACCACACTGGAAAAAAAAATCAAGGAAAGATATTCTATTAAAAAAGGGGGTCAGACTTTAATACTTAGAATGCTATCAAGTACCAGCACAGCTTATTACTGTCTTGATCCATTGAATTTGAACAGAAAGGTTTTTATTTTGTTTTGCTATTGGATAAATGTACCAATATGTTACAACCACTATAACCTAATTTTTATGATTTATGGAATTGAGCTATTTTATACTTTCTGAAAAATGACCCCGTTTTAAATGCTAATTTTTAAAAGCCTTTTAGGAGGATTTTTGTAGAGATGCTGTGATGTGACTTTTGATTTTGAAAGCAAGGTATTTTATAAACAAGACAAAAAAGCTTTGGCTTTGCTAGTGGAACATTACCTACTGCAAACTCATCACTGAAACTTTCCTTAAAAAATTCAAGGAAACTAGTACATTATTTTGTATGTATTTTCAACCTCTTGTCAAAAAGCATATACTCTATATTACCCACATTTATTCATGAACTGTTCTAGAAATAAACCAGAGCATCATTTCCCTTATACAGTAGAAGTTTACCTTAGTAAACTTTTAATGTAGCATAGAAAAGTGTAATAAAGCATAATGAAGGCCTCGGTAAGCATTGTAGCACAGAGTAATGGTTAGGCAAAAAAAAGGCAAACCATGGTAAACTACTGTATGGCACATTCATAATACCGTGTAACCACGAGAAAAGCATGGGAAAGCTGCACAATTACAGTGCAAATGTACTGTGATAAACTTTTATAAGGGGTAAGCATGCAGAAAACAGCTAGTTTAAGCATAGTTTATAGGTTTTACTTAACGGGCAGAACTATTGTTAAGTAACATTCCCCATTTTACATATAAACCCATGAAGACCTCATCCCTTTGTTTTTGTCCTTCAATTTGCTGGTAGAGTATGTGCATACAGTATGCATATTTTTAATGAATTGATGGTGTATAACATGCAGTGCATACATTTACTGTGCTTTATACTGTAATTACACATTTTGAAATATGTCCCTTACCTTTTGACCCCTAGTTTTGACCTTTTTGACAATTTTCAGTATCCTAGTTTGTAAAAAGCTTTTATTTAGTATAATTCACTATTTATAAATGTAAAAATGTTTTTTTCAACTACAAACGACACTTGATTTTACTTCTTCAGTGTTGTAACCCTTTGATTCCAAGGTATTGTTTATAAAAATCTAATCGGGGTCTTTTCAAGAGGGCTTTGTTGTTTGGGGACTGTGCAGTGGCAGAGACTCGGTGGTTTTGACAGTGAGGTGGCTGAAGCTGTTTACACTGCTTTGTCTCGCAGCCCATCTGGCGTCGGACTTTGAGGAGCTGGAGGGCCACTTGATGCACCTTGAAGACCTGTGTGGACAGTGTGAGATGCAGCGCTGTAAGCAGTTTCAGATGCAGCAGATGGAAAATTACAAGAAGAACAAAAGGTTTGATTGTTGTTTTTTTACACATAATTGGGCCTATTTTGAAGCAACCAGAAAGGCTTTTTTTTTTTTTTTTTTTTTAGAAAGGAATAAATATAATTTGAACTGTCTAAAACAATAAAGAAACTTGACAGCTGCTGCTTCCAACTAAGTTATTTACTGCTAGTTTTATACTGTTAATATTGTTATATTCCTTTTTGGCCACTAACAACTCGTAAGAATTAATTCAGTGACAACCTTAATTATGTACACTGACCCCAACCCCCAAAAAAAAAAATGGAGAGAATGACTTTAATAGCCTAAAATGCATTGCTGCCAGTGCATTGTTTTGGTGAAAAACAGGTGTATTTTGTCCAGCATTGACGTTTTCTGTGATTTTTGCACACATCTGCACACCAGATCCATTATCTTGCCACTGTCTTGAGGGTTGAGACAGTTGCATAGTGACCCACTATCATGTCCCTTGTGAAGTCATTGATCATTCTGCTTTTCTATCACAGTTACTGAATAGTTGCATACAACACAGCTTATGTAGGCCTTGTGGATTGCATGCCATGCCATATGACCAAATACATTTGCATACATTGCAGACTTTTTTAAATTGTACTCTAATTCTCCTAGTCTTTGGCCAGTTAGTATAGAAATGGTAAGTTCTAAATTACTTTGTACCCAGCATTGGCTTTTACTGAGTTTTTAATATAAGCAACTGGTAATTCCTTGTTTGTAGTATAATACTCCACATGTGAACCAACTGAGATCTTCTCTAATCTTCTTTTCTGTATATTTTGCATTTGGCATACAAATTAAATACTCATAAAAATTTAATTCATGATTCTCATCTCACTTAAATAGTGCCTAGCATTTACAGTTGATAGCCTCATATGAACAGAAAATTAAGATGGAGCTTTTTGGTTACACTGAATCAATTTGAATCTCAAAAGAATGTAAGGAAAACAGCAGCCGAAATAAAAAACAATGATTAACCTTGGAATACGTACAGCAGAAAAGTCTCAGGCATTGCATTGTGTGGTAGAGAAGTGATTAACACCTTGAAAGGTAAATGGTTAATGTATTTAGGATACAAATACAGCATTAACCTTAAACCAATCATTAGTATTGGCCTTGAGAAGAATTAATAGGAAAACTAAACCAGTATGAAACGTAGCTTTGTTGTGCTCCAGCTATTTTTCAGCAGCATGTTTTGGAATTGATAAAGCAAGCTTCACAGCCAGGAGGTTAATCTCGCTAATCCCTTTATTGACAAAGTAGTTGGCTTTCACAATCTTTGCTGACCTTATATAAAAGGATTGCCATTTTGTTTATTAATTGGAGCTGCTATTTAAGCATGTAGCAGTGCATGCCTAACTGTGATTGGGTAACAAATAGCTCTCTGTAGAAAACTAAGACAGAAATACAAATTTTCAAAAAAAGAGAGATGGGCCTTGAGGATGAACACAGGAAGTCAGCACTCCTCCAAAATACCATTCCAACATTTGAATACATTGAAGAAGACTTCTAGTCCAAACGTTTGTCATTAAATTTAAGTTTCCTTTAGTATTTCTAAATTTGTCAGAGGCGCTAGAGCACTAACCACTTCGGACCTTGCTTTAATGTGTGAAATATCTTGTGGGCTAATGTTATCATCACTGTGTATATACACTACCGGTCAAAAGTTTTAGAACACCTCCATTTTACCAGTTTATATTGAAATTTACGCAGTTTAATGTCTCAATGTACTCTGAAATTAAAGCATAGAACAAATAAATAATTGGAGATAAAAAAGAAATCATGGAATCGTTTTGTTTAACAAAATTGAATCTAAATTTTTGACTCATCAAAGTAGCCACCTTTTGCAGATATAACAGCCGAACACACTCGTGGCATTCTTTCTACAATGGAAATCAAATATTGTTCGGAAAGTTCTTCCCAACACTGTTGCAGAAGTTCCCACAAATGTGTTGCACTTGTAGGTTGCTTTGCTTTCACCCTTCTGTCCAGTTCATCCCAAACCAGCTCGATGGGGTTTAAGTCTGGAGACTGTGCTGGCCATTCCATGATTTGAAGCCTACTGTCTTGTTCTTTTCTTCTAAGGTAGTTCTGACATAGCCTGGAGGTATGTTTTGGGTCATTATCTTGCTGTAGGATGAACCCCTGACCAACTAGGTATACCAGAGGGTATTGCATGGCGCTGCAAAATGCTGTGGTAGCCGCTTTGGTTCAGGGTGCCACTCACTCTGTGCAAGTCGCCGACTCTGGATCCAGCAAAAGAGCCCCAGACCATCACGCTTCCTCCTCCATGTTTGACAGTTGGTGTCACACACCGAGGAACCATCCTTTCACCTACTTGACGGCGTACAAAAGCCCTGCGTGATGAACCGAAGATTTCAAATTTTGATTCATCGGTCCATAAGACCTTCTTCCAGTCTTCAGCAGTCCACTGGCGGTGCTTCATGGCCCAGGCAAGCCTCTTTTTCTTATTTTGCCATCTTAGCAATGGCTTTCTTACTGCCACTCGACCTGTCAAACCTGCAGCTCGAAGTCTTCTCTTCACAGTTGAAACTGAGACTTGCTTACTTCGACCAGTGTTAAGCTGTGCTTGAAGCTGTTGTCCTGTGAGCAGCCTATCACGCAAGCTGTTGACTCTCAGAAACTTGTCTTCTGATTCTGTTGTGGCTTTGGGTCTGCCAGACCTCTTCCTGTCAGAGTTTCCTCCAGTTTCCAATTGCCTTTTGATGGTGTAGGAAACTGTACTCACTGACACCTTGGCTTTCTTTGCAATTTCTCTAAAGGAAAGACCTACACTTTTAAGGGTTATAATGGTCTGTCTGTCTTCCTTTGTTAATTGCCTTTTTCTCACCATTATGATAGCAATATACTACTTCCTGCAGTACAATACTGTCCAAATAATGCTTAAGAGGGTGTAGTAACACAGTCTGTTCCAACACTGCTTTTATACAGACAGAGGGTTTGTAAGTAATCAACAAAAGTTGGGACACCTGTAGGAATTGTTAGCATCAACTTTCAAGGCTTAATTTACTTCCATTGCTGCAGAACAGCTGTAAGTTGTTAACCCATTACTTGTTCCCTGAAAAGGCCTTTTGTATAACTCTGAAATGTACATTATTTTTCAGTTTTTGGTAACCTAAACTTTTTTTTTAACCTCTGGCAGTTTACCGTTTACCTTTGTACCATTTCAGGTTATTCACTGGACTTGAACTGCTTAAATTTCAATAAAAACTGGAAAAATGGGGGTGTTCTAAAACTTTTGACCGGTAGTGTATGGTTTGATTTGCCTTCAGAATGTATTTCCCTGTTAACCTATTCATATTGCTCTGTTATCCTCTGTTATGTCTCATAGATATATGTTTGTAACCTTTTCTTTAGAACATCTCATCCATGTGATTTTAAATTATTGGCACCCCATAGCACAATCTCTTAATTCGTGATATAGGTGATGGTTACTTGGGCTGTGTTCAACTATCTAAATGTTTGCAAACATTCCTTGACATTGGTTCTTGTGTAGCCTGTGGACACAAGCTAACAGACTGGAGTGTGTACAAAATACATTTGGACATTTGGCTCATGTTTTTGTATAGGGCTGTAAATCTACGTTTAATTGACTACACGTTTAAACCCATTGTTAATCCGGTTGTTTAACTGTTTAAACGGCTATAAATTTAATGTTTCACTCATTTCGTATTTTTAATTTTACTTCCAATATTTTAAGTCATATTTTAACCTTGGTTTGTTATTCAAAGCGCGTACCATATAGATCCACTTAAAGACAGACAATGGTAAACATAAACGCATAAAGGAGGACTGTAAGTTAGCACTAAAATGTAATCAGTTTTAATAGCATAAAAAAACATTCATAATCGATTTTACAACGTACTATTTCTCCAGAAGCTCCATAAAAAGAGTGTGTATCCAGCATCGAAAAAACATTAAAAAACAGCTCTATTTAAATTAAACTTAAAACACAGTGACAAGATTACATTTTTAGTTTCATTCACTTGTATATTGTTGGCAGGAAACAAAATATGTCCAGAACCAAAAACCTTTTATTTTTTTTCATTAAAAATCAAAGCCGTTGTCTGATACAATACTAGTTCCCAGCGCCCCTCCCCTTCACAACAGCGCTTACGCATTCACGTGAAAAAATAAAGACTTCATTTCCCAGCGTCCCTCTCTTTCACGGCTTCTCGGTTCAGCTCGCTTGAATAATTAAAAGCTGTTCTGTAATGTCCTGTTGAACACACACAATAAAATATGGACAAATAAAAAGGTGTAAGCACTTTGTAACAGACATCTTATTCACTGTTCTTTTTATAAATAAATAAATAGTAGCTACATGTTTTTTTTTTTCCAATGTGTTACAGTGTTTTACTGTGGCCTGAATGGAGCCATGAGGTGCCTTAATCACACAGAAATTACTGAAATAATGTACAGTACTAAGACTAGGGCCCTATGGAATTTGTGTTATTTTGTTCTGATTCCCATTTTATTTTATTGTTTTCTGATTTCCGTTTTTACCGTTTAAAAAAAAAAAAAAAAAAATGTAATTAGGTTAATTTAAATGAACTTATGCACACCGCAGGCAAGGTGAACAACACAAAACCGTAAACCTACAGGCTTCTACTTTTTCCATTTGGTTTGCGTTTGTCTTCATTGGATTAAGTATTGTTTAATCTAACTGTATTGAAAAATAGTATTGTTAACTTTAAAAACGGGTTGTATTTATTTTATTTTTTTTAGTGCAGTGTGGGGCGCTCCAAAGCAAATAGATAGGCGTGTTTCATAACTTTTAGTTTTGAATTTGATCAATTCTATATTTCTGCTATGCCCACGGTTTCACTACCATAAATCTTCTCTGTGTGAACATTGGGATTGTATTGTTCAAAGTGACTGCTGTAATAGCAGTCTGTGTGAGGAGTACTTTTTGTGTTGTAATACAGACGTTAAAAATAGTCTGCAGCGTTGTCTAATTGTTTAAGTCCTTAAAAGGGTTTCTATTTATTTTCCATGATTGCATTTATTTAACGCACTCGAACGGTGAATTAATTATTTTCACTGACTCAGCCCTTCTCGTTGTTTATCCCTTACAGAATACCCCGCCTCATTTATAACCCAGCTACAGAAACCACCCCCCCGCTACCCATTCCCCCACTTTTGAAACCAAAGTTACGCATACAAGCGCAACAACACAGGAAGCTGGTCTGTCCTTAATTTATGCAAGACGTATTTAGAGTGCTCACGTGGAAGAACAGGTCAGGTTTCCTTAAAGGGGAAAACCACAGAAAGGGAAACACATCTTTGCGGAAAATATGCAAAAATAATTTGATAATATATTTTACTGTTGAGTTGCGTTTAAACGTATAATACAAATTTTAAACGAATATATTTTTAATCCACGTTTACCGTTTAAACGTCATAGCCCTGTGTTGCATTGATTGGTTGTGTTAATGAAGACTCTCTGTCATTCTACACCAAATTACCCTAAAAATCTGTAAGTTTACACCCTCTTAAAATGTAATGAAACAGGAAATATAGCGTGTGGTTAGCTTAAAAAATGAAATTTATGGAAAGCTCAAAATTTTGCTTCTAGTTGATAGTTTACAATATTGCCTTCATATAAAACAATAATTTGTTGCTTGTCTACAGCTTTTTGTCTATAGCATTCTACTTGGTTTTGAAACATTGGTAAGTGAAAAATGACTTGAAGTTATTCTCATCTAAATGCTGTTTTTACCATAGAGCCAATGGTAATGGTGAGCATAGCATGCATATTCTGACTAGGATTACTCACAAGTTTATAGGTCAGTGAGTTACTAGCAGTATTAAAGTCACTTAGTTGCAGTGTCCTACAATTTTATAGTAAAAACTAATATACCATAGTTTTTAAGGGTGTGAAGAATACTTACTCATACTTACTCATTACTCATAAAGAAGTATTTATCAGCAGGTATCCAATAAATCCATTCATAACGTGTTGATTTCAAAACAAAGAAATCTGTCTCCCTCATGTTTCCAATTCGGTACCAATCAATGGCAATAAACTTCCTCATCGAGTGTTTTAAAAGATTATTTTCCTGTCATCCAGGGGGCTGACATTTTTGCTGTTGTACTGGTGTACCGATGCCGTAAACCGACTTTGTGGTCAGTCTTAAAAAAATAAAAAAAAATAATAAATAATTAAATCCTTGCATATTATTGAAATATCTTAGTACAGTGCATTGCACTTTATTGAATGAATTTTAGAGATTTACCTATGGCAAAACATGAAACACTCTTGAACACTGTATTAGAAAATATAGCTATTATATTAGCCTCTGGATAGCCTCCGTTACCCAAGTGCAGCCCAAAAAAAGAAAGTTTTAATTCACAGTAGTGATCAGAACTGTGACTTGCTTCTTGTTCAAAGCTATGGAATGTATATTTGAACAGCAATTGTATGAACTTTTTTAAAAATAAAAACAAACCTCTCAGGCTTCCCTATTGTGATCTGTAATGTCATTTCCATGTGACCAAAAACTCTGCAATGGCACAGATGCTAAAGGGGCTTGTCTTTAGCCCACTTTTGTTGTACCCAACTGTGTTTGCCCCAACAAACATTCCCCTGTGAATCAAACCTTTTTAGAAGACAAACAAAATGCCCTCTGTAAGTGATAGTGTTAGTGTTTCAAGGAATTCCTGTCTCACCTCATTATTTCAATGGATCAAAAACTAAAGGCCAGCATTTATTTAGCACTTGCGGTTATCACAACTGTAGATATTAATATAATATAGCAGTGTTCTTTTTTGCTTCCAGTTTAATTAAGGTTCTATAATTGAATCCAGTGAAGTATATATACAGTATATTTTTTTGTAAAGCCAGCAACATTCCTGACTCTGTGCTTTCCCAGTTTGTCATCACTGAAGAAGCTTTTATGTCGTACGTGACCAGTTTTTCCTGAAAAAATACTGAATGTACATGTATGAGGTTTTATTTTTATTTGTGTATTGATCTTTCTCATTGATGGCCCCATCTGGGAATAACTAAAAATGAAAGTGAAGACTTCTTAAGGCTTCTGTACATATACTGTGTGTGGTTGGTCGCTAGCTACCAAGAACAGATGTTTTAAAAGATGACCTAGACCTTAGGGAACACAGCTGGTTATGCACAGATACGTCCCCATATCTCAAGATCAAACAGAACGTGAAATCAAATCAAATGAAATTTTCAATAGGAGTGGTAGCTTGTTTCTTGATTTTCAAATTTCCTGGTGTCAAGGAATAATGTAAGTCACATATCATGTGCTGCATTAATTAGGCTAGGGATTGCTGTCAATAAGGAATTATTAGTGTCAGCTTTGACCACTGGTTTCCAAAATAAATGCTGAACATATGTAAGGGGTTTCAGTGATTTGGGATGTTATTTTAGAACACTGTGATACAACTGTGCTGTAGCTGTGGCAAGGATATGAACGGATCAGTATAAAGGCATTCTGATTTAACAAAGACACATGTTATTTCCATAGCTTGTTGCTGCTTGCAGATTCCATTAAAAGATCATTCTTTACCCCTCTAAAGACATCCCTTTCCTTTTTCTAAATGGATCCACATTATTAGGACCCTTCGATTTTTGTACATTAGGCGTCAAGTTTTGATAATGGTAGTATGCCAGTATTTGAATAAGAATAGGAATTCATATATTATACACACAATAGGGGTTTTAATCGATTTAATGGTGAATCAGTGAACCATACCTGTGAGTTTTGATCAATTTAAAAATAAATAATTGATAGATTAATCTTGTATATCTGGGTGCTGTACAGTACTGAATCACTAAGTTTACTTGGAGGTTAATAACAGTTGGAATACTGCAGGTAAACTTTTGATGCCTAATATTGAGCTGGGATGACAGATACTATTAAGAAATGTACTCACAATCATTTTTTTTTGTTTGAAATTGTCCATGGTGATGCGATAAACTTTCAAGATTTGTTTTTCTCGCACTGTTTTTTTAAACCACACTTGGATAGACCACATTAATGGATCAGTTTTTTTTTTTTTTAAATCATTCAAAGACGATTAATTGACGAACCAAGATTGCGCCCTACTGACCCAGCACAAAACTGGGAAGAAAAAAAAAAGTATAATAAAGAAACAAATGTTAAGGGCAAACCGCCTGAAACAAGAAGCCTGTCAGCAACTGAGAGAACCATACATATGTGTAAATATAAATAAGCAAGCAACTTTCCTTTTCTTTCAACTCTTCAATTTTACTGGAATAGAAAAGTCAGACACACTCTTTTTATCATGTGTAGGCACACCTCCACACAGACGCATGCATCTATTAGTATAGTTTATATGGTGTCATGGATCAAACTTCCAACCCACCTCATCTAAAAGTACTGTAAAACCCCTGTAATTTGTGTGCCATTTAATTTAAGCTATATTTGTTATGCCTGCTTAATCACAAACTTAAATGGCTGGCATTTGTGAAACCTGCAAAGAGACTCCTAAAGTCAAATATTGCACAGGTAAGGTATCAGAAGTGTAAAGTTCATTCAGTTAAATTACAGTGCTTGCTTTGGTAATTCTTGATGTCTTCTTGGGCACTGTGTGGCCCTCTTTAGTGCTCAGCTGTTTTCCCTGCCCAGTGTGATCTCATACCTTGCTGCTATATCTTTCGTTTAGGTTGTTTTTTTTGGAACAGTTTAACCACATTTAGTGGATGTTACAAGTGAAAATGTAAGGTGATGATGAAAAGTTACATGGCTGCTACACTAGTTCTAAATACCAAATGTACAGTATGAATTAACAACCATAAATAAATAAAAACACTTGTCTTTTATTTGATTTATGTCAAATTATGTCATGCTTTTGTGTCTTCCCGATTTGACTACAGTATTGCAGTGCTCTATTCGCTGATACAGAATGCAGCTGCTAGGCTTCTCAGCAGAACGAAAAAAAGAGACCATATAACACCTGTGCTGGCTTCACTACACTGGCTCCCAGTGAAGTTTACAGTTGATTTTAAAACGTTACTACTGACTTATAAAGCACTTAAAGGCATGGCACCAGATTATATAAAGGAGCTTCTAGTCATATATACCTTGTGATTTAAGATCAGCTGATGCAGGTCTTCTGTGCCCCCCACAAGTGCACACAAAAAGGAAGGGAGAGAGAGCTTTTATCACTCTGCTCCCAGGTCGTGGAATGCACTGCCACCTCACATCAGAAGTGCAACATCAGTTGATAACTTCGTCAAAATTGAAAACTTACTTTTTTAGATTTGTCTTTTTAAACTGAATTTTAAACTGTGTTTCTCTTTAATCTCTTTACAAATGTATTATATTTTGATTTTCTTCTGTTTTTTATATTGGCTTTTTTAAACGGAATTCTAAATTCTGTCTTTCTTTAATTTCTATAGACATGAATTGTATTTTGAGTTCTGTTTTGTCCTATACAGTGCTTTTGATATACTTTTTGTATGAAAAGCTATATAAATAAAGTATTGAATGATTGATTAATTGATCGATTGATAGTAGAGCCATATTTGCCAATATTGCATTAGTTAAACACTGTCTACCCAGACTGTGTTAGATAGTCTCATATGTTTTGCCAACATATTTAACTTAAAGAAAAATACCAGCAAGAAACTTTTATATTGAAAAAACAAAACGCTATTAACACCTGGCTTATTGAATGCTACAAACTTAACAGTATGCAGCCTTTAATACCAAAACAAGTAAAATGGACCTTCGTAATGTTACATGCAATATGATACCGACCAGAATGACTTATTTCTTCATTTTAACCCAGTTGTTGTGTTTTAATAGTCCGCTACAAAATGCTACAGGCATATCCCAGTATTTTTCATGTGCAGCCAAGCAAAAAAAAAAAAAAGTGTTCAGTTCTTGTTTTGGCACAGACAGGAGGAAGCTGGAATTAAGTTAATCTTTCTGAAGTGACCTTCTACAGTTAATTTTTCTTTGCATATACTGTAGCAGGACACAACCACATGTTCATTCACCTTCCCTGGTCACTAAAATGTCTCTTTTTCTAGACACAAAGCTAATGTGTTTTTTTGTTTTTTTTCCCCCCCACAGGAAAGAACTTGAAACCCTGAAAGGTAAGTTCATTATTTGTTTGTATGGTACATGGCATTTTGGGACATGTTGAAAATGCGAGCGTATCGCTTCTCGTGATATTGGCCTTATTAAACCTGTTCCCTGGATGACCAGTCCAATGTGACTTATTTCAATTTTTTATCAATCAAATAAGGGCCCAATTGGCAGTTTGTATCTTTCCTCAATAAGTATACCATTTGCATTTAGAGGTAGGTGCGTTGCTTGGCAATCTTATTTGTTTGTTTCAAGTTAATTTTGTTGCACAATAATGTTTTTTTGTCACAACATTTTTCTACACATATTATCCCCTTAGGCCTGTTGTATGCAACATTTTTATATTGTTTTCATATCATGGAACCCCACATTTGACATGTTGTACACAAGGCTGTCGTATGTACTTCTCTCAACTCTCACCACTGTATTTTAGCAAACAGTGCTCTCTCGTTATAAATGTGTCCCTTTGCACCACAGAAGTGTGGTTATTGCTGCCAATATAACATTTCTGCAATAACTTGAGTATGTTTTTATAACCTGAAACAAAATTTTAGAAAATCAGTTAGAACCAAGGTCCATAACTATTGGTAAGCAGTTAGATGTAAAGTTGGTCAAATATCTGACAAAGTTACTTCAATAACTCAAACTGTTAAAACACAAATAAATAAGGAAAATCCAGCCAGAGTAGCCATCTATTTGCACCAGCTTAATCTTTATTAATTAATTTAATTAATTAATTAATTAATTAATTAATTAATTAATTTATATTTTAGAAATAAGGATTTCCATTTTCTTTATGCATTTGTATAATTAAATCCTGTTGCTGCTTTGTACTCTACTGAGCAGTTTTGTTTTTACTTGATAGTATTACATCCATGGCACAGTGGGCATTTTCTCATCCCTTGCCTGCTTTCCCTTTTCTTGTCATTAAAGTGCATTAGAACACTGTTGTGTTTTGCCTGTTATACAGACTTGTATCTTAACTCCTGTTGCATAGACTTATCTTAACTGCAACATGGCATTCCACCTACTTGCTGTACAGCTTTCAGGACCCTGGTATGGTATATGTTGTCCCTCACATGACTTTTTAAATATTTTATGCATAATAACATCCCTGATATGTATTCTGAAATATATAAAAGCCTGTTGCATGTCTGTTTCAGTAATGAAAGGCTGGACAGCACATTTGATAGGGCTGATAGTAGCTGTTTGATTGGCAGGGCCTTTCACAATCAAGACTGCAGAAATGACATATTTTTTCAGTTTTTAAATGTGTTAACTCTTCTGGAGAACACCCCCTGCTTCCCTGATAGAATTAGAATCATGCAAAATGACCAAGTGTCTAGTACATTAGCTCTACTGCATTCAAATCCCAGACTGGTATATTTTTGCAACCCTGTTCAATTTACTTATCCTTTAATATTTTAGATTAGCCATTTCACTTATGGAGTTGTACAGTGGCTCCCATATGAACTATCATATTTTATTTTTAATGCAAGTATGCCCACAACACACATTTTAATATATCAGTGAAATGCATCTCATAGCTCAGTGGAATTACTTGGCACTTGGCCACTCTCTTTATTAAAGGGAGAGCTAGTGAAGACACTGGGGACTACAGTGCTATAGTGAGAAGTATCTGTTATTACATGAATAACTGAACCGTTTCTATGGCTCTAAAGTGCTTAAGCTTCTTTTTATGTATTTGTTCAGTTGTATTTTATGTTAGTGCTGCTTTTAGCTTGTAAAAGATGTAATTATGTTAGCTGAGAATAAGATATGGAAGAGGAAGACATATTTAAATATTTAATACTGTCAGTATTGGGATATACAAGGACATTAACCAGCTCTGCCACAGTAAAAATTAAAATTTTACATTGTTCTATTTCATTCTTTTTTTTCTGCACAAAATCTATATTTTGCTAAAATAAAGAAACCTGCAGCAGATTTTATTTCTTGCATTATCACTGCATTATACCGGCGGTTTCAGAAACAGTGTTGTCAAATCTCCGTCACATACAACAATATAGAACAAATACAAACAATGTAGAACAAAATTACAACGCGACCTCACAAGTGGAGTGATACTTTTTGTGTTTTTTAAAGAGACCACACATACTGGGGCAGCTGTGTGGAGTAGTGGTTAGGGATCTGGACTCTTGACCTGAGGGTCGTGGGTTCAATCCCAGGTGGGGGACATTACTGCTATACCCTTGAGCAAGGTACTTTTACATAGATTGCTCCAGTAAAAACACAACAGATGGGTAATTGTATGTAAAAAATAATGTGTAAAAAATAATGTAATTGTATGTAAAAATAATGTGATATCTTGTAACAATTGCAAGTCACCCTGGATAAGAGTGTCTGCTAAGAAAGAAATAATAATAATAATAATAATAATAATAATAATAATATTGTGAGGGGCAGCACACATTTAAGCTTTGTCTGTATTAAAGTCCTTTTAATTTGAATAAAATATTTATGACGGCAATAAACTCCAGAAGAGCAACTTGGTATGTGTGTGAAATATGAGAGTTATCTTAACTAATATATTCTTCTTGTTTAGAGTCACTTTGTGTCATTTTACATAGTTTCAGTCACCACATTCTGACGACCTTTTTAAAGCACACATGAGGCCTTAATTAAACTCATGAGTCATGTCCCCTAACAACACTCTTCCTCTGTTTTGGTAAACAATCAAACAACAGTAACTTTTATATGAAATGCTTAAATCTATGTTCAGTTTCTTAGAAGCAGTATACACAGCACGATGTGTACAGCAGCATGCTATTTTATGCAATCCATTCCTCCGCAACTTCATTTTGGCAAGTATGTTTCTTTAATACACAGACAGCAGATATTCATTTTACAACAGCCAGACACTGCTTTCCCATTGTTTCCTATGCATGTCAGATGTTACTCAGTAATGGAATGAGAAATAAAGCTCAGCTCAGAAGATGACACTAATTAATGACACTTGTTATAAAACCGTGCTCTCAAAAAAGTAAACTCTTTCGGTGGACTAGAATGATTGATTATTTACGACAATCAAACGTAAATAAATAAATAACTTAAGCTGTAGTATAATACTGAGAATTGCGTTACTGTGGCATGTTCCTCTATGATAATGAAACTCCCTAGTTCAAACAGTGTCTTTATTAACTCAGGAATTCCATGATTACATTGTAATAATATATTTTTTTTAATAATGTTTCTTAAATTGTTAATGAGACTTCCACACTCCTTGGCCTATTATTTATTATTATTTATTTCTTAGCAGACGCCCTTATCCAGGGCGACCTTACAATTGTTACAAGATATCACATTAATTTTACATATTAGGTTCCCATATGCCATTTAAGAAAGGCACGTAAAACTGACCTCCTTTAGCAGGTTCCGTCATTACAGGCTCAACAAGGAGCAAGTGCATAAAACCAAAAAATAAAATGTCAAACCTTCTGCAGTTTGTCTAGTAAGGTTCAGTTAATTAAGCTTACAGTAAAACCTATACTTCTGGTTCCATAGACCCTGATTAGCACTAATCTGCCGTAAGCTGTTTTTGAAGATTAGTGATACTTGGGGCCTGTGAAACCAAGCAGACAGTGCTCATTTGATTTGATTTTGAATGGTTTTTTCATAGTATTTATAAACACTGTTTTCCATACTTTTACTTACCACTTTCTTTAAAGGGACTCTCATTCCTTCATGCTACCTGTTTACTGGAAGTGTAGCATTGAAGTATCTTCAAAGAGGTCTCGATACATTCTCTTCAGTAACAGCTTCAAATAAATTACCATTAAAACATTTTTAATTCAGATTTACCATAATGCACATGTTTTTCATATAGGCAAATGTGAGATTTACGTTTATTGGAATCATTGTGTTAGCAGCATGTACTTTAAAACACAATGTAAATACATGGGGAAACTTATCTACAACCCTACTATGGGATACTGTACATCAGCACACTTCCAACAGGAATTAATGGGCTTTCTGTATTACATATATCAGAGGTTTGTAAGCTCCCCTTAAGATGAACAAAACTGCACTGAGGAAGTCCAATTGCTTCTTTTTTTGTGTGACTTTAAACTTTGTGACTTCATTGACCAAAACCATCTTATTATCCAGCCTCCATACAAATACATTAAAATCCTCACCTTGAGACCCCTCCCACTCAGTGAACTGACAGAAAATTCCATTCTGCCTAATGAGTCACTTCATTCAGTGGTGGTGTAGAAAGGGACCAATATAAGATCTGTTGCATATTGTAGTAGTAAATATTTGCACTTACTTTAAACTATACTGTATTTAAATATTGTTTTGAACTGTAACCTTATATTGCCCTGCAACACCTGTATGCTAAATAAAAATAAAAGAAAGAAGTAGCAAATAATCTGCGTGCATTGCAAAAAGGGATTTTGGTAGATTTCTTCAGGGACAGTGCTGGCGTGCTGTACTGGATTTGAAAGGATTTCTTCTGTTTGCCTTATACATCTCATTAGCAGCTGGGGAAGGTGATTTAATATTTCAAGTGTTCGATAGGCTATGATGTTTTAATAGGTTAGGTCACTAAATGTTTAACTTAAAAGTACTCATTTAACCATTAATAATGGGCTGTGCTACAGTTAGAGTGGCTATGCATGTTCTTTGATCAAACAATGCAAGATTCATATTTTTTGTGTGGCTGAGAGCTCAGACTGCAGATGTTTGAATTTATTTTTGAAAAGCAGGGACATGGTCTCTAATTGATGACACTGCTTTAATCTATCATGGCTAAATGAGGAGGAAAAGAGTTAGGTCACCAATGAAAAACAATTATGTCTACTACAAAAATGATTTAAGGGGGCTGACATCGGAGTAGTGGGATTATTGTTCTGCGTTCATTATTAAGTAAAAGCCTAACCTAGCCTAATTTTGTGTTTTTATAATTATTTTAGTTCTCTTAAAACAACAGTTATTTTTAAAGCTTGGTAACTTATGTTGAGCAAATCTCTGTTATTAAGGCTCAGGAACTAAGCAAAACAAAGCACACATTTTATAATATAAAAGCAAACCATATTTACTTATCACCAAAACAATTTTAAATAGCTAATTCAAACCCTGAGCATTTCAATCTATCAATGGGTATGTTTATACAGAACAACTTTCATTTCATAATAGGCTTCCCCATAATAATTTAAATATGTTTATACATTTATTTAAAAATATAGTCATTGCTTGTGATATCCAAACTGCTTTTAGTGAATCCTGCTTGATAGTGTTGGCATAGCTTTAGCAAAGTACATTAAAACCTTTTTTTGTGCAATGGTGGAGTTTTAAGGGAAGCAGTTAGCAAATAATTATATTTAATCATTCTCCGAGGTAGGATGACAAGTAGAATGCATCAAATACATCTTTTGTAGATCCAGGTAGCCATGATGAGGTTGCTAGATTTGGAACACTTCTGTAATTGCATTCCAAAATCTTATAAACTCACTCAAACATGTTAATTTATGGTATGGTCCATAGTTTGCTGAAAACCCATGTCATGGGGGGGGGTAATTACGGTCAAATTACATTTTCTTTAAGAATAATAGTCTACAAACATAGTGTGCTTCCTATTTTCATTGTGAACATTCCTAATTTGTTTATGATGAAAACGTTGTAATTCTGAAGACCTAATCGCATCAGCTAAAAATAGCATAATAGGAATTGTGTTTTGAGCATCATGGCTGTTAAATGTACTTGACAAGAAAGTATTGAACAGAATTGAAACTGGGACAGCCAAACGAGAGGCCTTCTCTGGCATTGTGATACAGATGTGCTCAGAGTAATGGGCACGTTTAGGGAATTCTGACTCCATTTGAAGTCATGTTGTGTTCAAGTATTTTAAAGAATATAGTTTTTATAGTTGCATGGGTAAAATCTTGAGACATAATTTCCCTTAGTACAACTTATACTAGCACAAATTCCAACCTCAAAATGTGACACATTTTAAGATATATTCTTGAACTGCGGAGGCCTAAAGAATATTGATTTTGATGTTCATAATATTACAGTAAAATATGATTAATCTGTGACCAATGTAGATATAGCAGACATGACTGCAGCCTTTGGGTGTCCCACTGTTCATACTACTGTACCATAAAACATAGTATACTATTACAGTAGCGCAGCCAGCGGGGGGCAGGGTGTGTAGCCACACCCCCTAGCCCCGAAAATTAATTCTAATATTTGCATCTCCTGTTATGTTTTCAACTATTTTACATACTGCGTCTCGGCTACAAATTAATAATGAATAGAGAAATGAGAAGTTTTTTCTCGTATAATGTGTCTCTCAGTGATACTAAATTTTATATGATGTTCTCCCATCACCACAGAACCTAAACCTCTGGGTAGGAGAGGATCCCTCATGTCCTTTGTGTTCATCACCTGCAACATTAAGGCACATTTTGACAGGATGTAAGGTGGCTCTTAGCCAAGGACGGTTTACTTGGCGCCATGACCAGGTGCTGCGATGTTTGGCCTTAGCATTGGAAGACAAGCGTAACATGACCAATAAGTTGCCACCTGTTCCATCAAAACATTACACACAAAGACAACATTCCTCCTCTAGGAGAGCAACCACCAAGAAAAGGTGTTAAAACCAATCCTCGCCCAGGACAACTGGAAGCTGCTAGAGACTGGAAAATGCTGGCGGATGTTGGTCAGCGGCTTATTTTTCCACCTGAGATTGCCACCACAAACCTTCGACCAGATATTGTCTTGTGGTCTGGATCAGCGCCTTGTTCACCTGGTGGAGTTAACAGTGCCATGGGAGGATGCTGTAGATGAGGCGTATGAGAGGAAGAAACTGCGGTATGCTCAACTAGCCACTGAAGCGGAACAGCGAGGATGGAGAGTCTGGGTTTACCCAGTGGAAGTGGGATGTCGAGGATTTGTGGCACACTCTACAACCGGTTTCTCAGAGATGTCGGATTCAATGGCCAAGAGTTGCGTCGCACAGTGAAGAACTTATCTGAAGCAGCAGAGAGGAGCAGCAACTGGCTGTGGTTGAGACGGAAAGATTCTGGCTGGGGATCTCAAGCACAATAGAAAGAAAGAAAGGCTGATATACAGGTAAGTAAGCTGGGCTGAGTTGAGTGGGGGCGGAGGGGGTGATGCTGGGGCGCCAGAATCACCGTCGAGCCCTCTTGAGGTGTCGTGGGCTGGTCGACTGAAACACCGAGGATGGAAGGTGCCCACTTGAAGACCCCAGAGATGTACCCTACTTAGCTCAATCCAGGCGGTTGTCATGCTGATGCGCTGGGGAGACCGCACTATGGTTGATCCCGGGCCAGCATCGCAGCCGTTGTGTGTGCTGATGCGCTAGGGAGGCAAAATAAGCTGATCCCTGGAGCCAGCATTACACTTCAGCCATCAACACCAGACAGAAGGATATCTACATCATCATATGGAAGGAAGCGCAAATGGATGGAGACACATATGGATCACATTAGTTTACTGTGAAGCTACGTCTTAGTTGGTGCTTATCTTGGCGAGAGCCAAGTTCAAATCAGCATGAAGTTTTAACATCTACTCTCATGTAATGGAAATCATTTTGTCTGTTAAGGAGTTTATTTCATGCAGAAGGCATTTTTATACATTATATATTACTTGGTAGATGTGCTTGTTTCTCTGTCTGGGTGACAGTGGTGTTGAGATTTTGGGTATTTCCCCACAATGTCTTGGAGACAACACACATTTTCTTGAATCCCTTTGAGCCCGTGCTATTGCTTTTGATGTGAGTTGTACTGTATTTGGCAGGAATGACTTCAGCACTATACAGGTTTCTAAACGGTAACTGGAAACTCGGGTCTCGGGTGATTGAAAGCGTTGTTGTGGTGGGGGAGTAGCAAATATTGTTTAGAGAGTGTACATGTTAGAGTGGGCCTGAGAGGTCAGATTTAAAATAGGGCTCGGCACGCGCATAATGTTAGTCTATGGGTTGAGGTTATACCCATATGAAAATAAAGGAGCTCTATGGTTTTACAGTTAGTATTAAAGAGTGGCAATAAAAAGAGTGGTAATAAAAGGTTAGTTGAATTTTAATGTTTTGTGTAAGCATAGTAATTGTGATTAAAATAACCTTTTATTTGACTTAGATTTAGGTATGATATTAGGTTGTTCCAGGGGAGGGACTTCCAACTGAATGAGCTACATATACCCCTCTGGGGCTCACTCAGAGTAGAGGGTTGGAAGGCAGTCTATGCTCCAGGTAACCAGTGGAATTCAACTGACCAATGTTGGAAGTGCTAGCTATTGGTTATTTCATAGTACAGCTAATTTAGCTGGGTGCAGAATTAGGCTCTGATAGTTTCTTATTTTGTTGTTTTCTTCCAGTCAATCTAGTCTAGTCTACCTGTTATCTGTTTCGGATGTATTTAACACTAAATGATTGACTTTTGTAACTGTGGTGCCAAAAATAAATTAATAAAAATAACTGTTCTTTATCTAAACAACATTGTTTGCTGATTTCTTCTTGCCTATGTTACCCCAGCAACTAAGCAACTCATGGAGAGTTTTCCCCAAATGTGTCCTCATTAACTTAACAGGGCTGAAAATATTGGGGTAGCTGTGGCAATGCCCTAGATTTCCCATAATTTCCAGTCATGTAAATTATGTGTTCCTCCATCCTTAGCCTGAAAGCTAAAGGGTATATATATATATATATACAGTACTGTGCAAAAGTTTTAGGCAGGTGTGAAAAAATGCTGTAAAGTAAGAATGCTTTCAAAAATAGACATGTTAATAGATTATATTTATCAATTAACTAAATGCAAAGAGAGTGAACAGAAGAAAAATCTAAATCAAATCGATATTTGGTGTGACCACCCTTTGCCTTCAAAACAGCATCAAGCATCAATTCTTCTAGGTACACTTCCACACAGTTTTTGAAGGAACTCAGCAGGTAGGTTGGCCCAAACATCTTGGAGAACTAACCACAGCTCTTCTGTGGATTTAGGCAGCCTCAGCTGCTTCTCTCTCTTCATGTAATCCCAGACAGACTCGATAATGTTGAGATCAGGGCTCTGTGGGGCCATACCATCACTTCCAGGACTCCTTGTTCTTCTTTACGCTGAAGATAGTTCTTAATGACTTTACGCTGTATGTTTAGGGTCGTTGTCATGCTGCAGAATAAATTTGGGGCCAATCAGATGCCTCCCTGATGGTATTGCATGATGGATAAGTATCTGCCTGTACTTCTCAGCATTGAGGAGACCATTAATTCTGACCAAATCCCCAACTCCATTTGCAGAAATGCAGCCCCAAACTTGCAAGGAACCTCCACCATGCTTCACTGTCGCCTGCAGACACTCATTCGTGTATGCTCTCCAGCCCTTCGGCGAGCAAACTGCCTTCTGCTACAGCCAAATATTTCAAATTTTGACTCATCAGTCCAGAGCACCTGCTGCCATTTTTCTGCACCCCAGTTCCTGTGTTTTCGTGCATAGTTGAGTCGCTTGGCCTTGTTTCCACGTCGGAGGTATGGCTTTTGGCCGCAAGTCTTCCATGAAGGCCACTTCTGACCAGACTTCTCCGGACAGTAGATGGGTGTACCAGGGTCCCACTGTTTTCTGCCAGTTCTGAGCTGATGGCACTGCTGGACATCTTCCGATTGCGAAGGAAGTAAGCATGATGTGTCTTTCATCTGCTGCAGTAAGTTTCCTTGGCCGACCACTGCGTCTACAGTCCTCAACATTGCCCGTTTCTTTGTGCTTCTTCAAAGAGCTTGGACAGCACATCTGGAAACCCCTGTCTATCTTGAAATTTCTGCCTGGGAGAGACCTTGCTGATGCAGTATAACTACCTTGTGTCTTGTTGCTGTGCTCAGTCTTGCCATGGTGTATGACTTTTGACAGTAAACTGTCTTCAGCAACCTCACCTTGTTAGCTGAGTTTGGCTGTTCCTCACCCAGTTTTATTCCTCCTACACAGCTGTTTCTGTTTCAGTTAATGATTGTGTTTCAACCTACATATTGAATTGATGATCATTAGCACCTGTTTGGTATAATTGTTTAATCATACACCTGACTATATGCCTACAAAATCCCTGACTTTGTGCAAGTGTACCTAGAAGAATTGATGCTGTTTTGAAGGCAAAGGGTTGTCACACCAAATATGGATTTGATTTAGATTTTTCTTCTGTTCACTCACTTTGCATTTAGTTAATTGATAAATATAATCTATTAACATGTCTATTTTTGAAAGCATTCTTACTTTACAGCATTTTTTCACACCTGCCTAAAACTTTTGCACAGTACTGTATATATATGTATATGTATATTAATGACCTTGTGCCAAGGCAATGAAAAGCAATGTTTTGGACAATTTTGTCATCGGAAGTCTCGGAAATCAGGAAAAAACTAAAAAGGATTGTAATGCATCCTTCACTTTAACTGTTAAACTTGTAGTCCCATTGCTACACTGTTTGTATTCTGGAAGAAATGCCTGCAGGGATATATGCACAAACCATACTTTTATTTTTGTTTACCTCCTTTGAACAATCTAATACATATCCTGCTGTACGAAATGTTCAGCCTTTACATGAGTTTGGTGTAATGTGCTCTAGGGTAAAATGACTTTTAATGGAAGTGTTTTCAGTCGCAGTGTCAATACACCCAAGACACATTTGGTGAACAAAGAAAAACTGGCATTCATCCCTTCACTCTAACAAATGAAAAATAAGGGATGATGGATACTGTAAAAGCATACTGTATGGAGATAGCTATATGTCAAGTTTATACTTGTGGTTAAAAGCAAGTCACAGTGAATAAACCATTTAATCTGTAATCGTGTCAGTAAATAAAGAATGAGTATTTCTTTACACATGGTTACATTTGGAGGCTATGAATATTAAAAGGCAATCGATGCAGTAAGGTTAGAAGTTAACATTAGTCTTTTATAGACTCCAAATGGTGTTTGACTATGACATAGATTCAGAAAGTAATCTTGACCAGTATGGTAACGTTTTAACTCCATATTATCCAGTGACAGTGGAATTTGCAGGCTATAAAATATGTGTGGCAATAACAGCTATAACCACATACCTTTAAAGATGTATGTATGTTGAACAGTTCCAGTACCATTCAACCCCTCCGGTCCCCATTTACAGTAGGATGGAGAAATGAAGACTGTTAGATAATAAACCAGGGTATTCAGAACAGGGTTTTAGTTACCTCTGTCAGTATTTAGCCAATATATCAGGGTTAACACGTTGGCTCCCAGAGTTCTATAATATTTCTGATGTCTACCTAAGAAGTCCAAAGTATTAGCCTTCAAACAGCACAGTGTCCCTTTACTCCGTGCTGGTAAACTGGTGGAGCTCAGGATGCTCAGGTGGTTTGCCCCATGAGCCACCAACACTTGCTGCATCAATGTGAAATTCAAAATGAACAATCATGGAGAACATTATGATTGCAAAGCATGTGAATGACTGGGCAGACTAGGAAACCGGGTTGTGACCGGTACCAGATTTGAGTCGCATCCAAGAAGACAACCAGGGGTTTAAATAAATGGGCATATGTATCTGTATTTTACAAACATGCTGTAGGATAGCTCACTGAATTTAGGCCAGGTTCTAATCTAATAAAGGGCTGCAATTTCATGCTTTTAAGCAGTTCTATCCAGGGATGCAGCAGTTTATCCAGATAACATCTCCACCAATTTAAATTGTGTCAGAGCTAGTGATTTAAATGGAAAAAATAAACCTGCACAGGGCACTGCAGAAATGAACAATGCAAACTATGATAAACGAATATCTAGCCACAAAAAAGTACAGTTTTAATTTGTTTTGTAATGGTGGAAGCAAACACAACATCAGATTTCCCCTCTGAATGTGAAGTCAATCAGGATATTATAATTTATTAATCTAAAGTAACACAGCAGGGAGGGGGTTAATATCCTCCCTGCATAAAACATGTGCGTATGCACAGTTTGTTTAATTGTTTAATTTATTTTATTGTTAGTTATCCCCTGCACCTGGAAGTAATTGTAAATTAGAACCAGGTGCAGGGTATTTAAGAGGTGCGGTCAGTCTGCACTGGATGGCTGAGTAGAAGGAAGCAGGAGGGGTACCCTGCTGCCGAGCCGTCACGGAAAGGTACTGTGTGTTGCTTTTGTGTAATGTAAAGAAAACTGTGTGTTTTGTTTTCAGCCTGTAAACAGCTTAGCTGTCCGGCTTATTCAGAGTAGGTTCCTGTTAGGGCTCATAAGAGCTAGGTGTTTGTTTTCATTTTCGTTTTGTTTTTGTTATTAAAAATAGCGTGTCAGCACTTAAATTCTATTTTCTGTGTCCTGGGTCTGTGTATTATAGGGGCAAGCGAACGACCGCGAGTGTGGCCGGTTACACTAAAATAAGCTTCCCCTTATCATAAATGGAGATTTGCTACTAAACAAATGTTTATCATTGACCTGAAAACCCCAAAAATTGAACACTGTTGTATTTCTGAATTCACTGTTGTAATTCTGAATGTTGTAATTCTGAATTCACTAAAATAAGTCGTGGACAATGCTGTTAGCAGAACACTGAAACATTTTTTATTTGTGCATACAATTGATCAGTGGTTTTGCGTTAAGTCAGCTCAGGGAAGGAAGGGCTTGCTTCATTTACACTGCCTACAAAAGCCATCCTAAGACCAAAGAAACCCTCCAGATAAAATGACCAAGCAAGTGCCACACTGAAAGCATTGATATCCGCATTGAGGTTTCTTTAACCTCAAAGTATTGTACTGTAGTAATGGCTGCATGAGGTATTAATTATGTTATTACGTTTTACATTATGTGTGTGTCTTTTATAGTTAAGTTGTTTTTAATTAAAAGCATAGGTTTTTTATCCATGTGCTCCCCCCTCTCTTGTAGGCTGCAAATGGTATGTTCCCAATGCATGCCTGCTACTACTGTACAATCTCTACAGCTCCTAGCACCTCATATTCAGCTTCTGGTAAGGCTGCAAGTGTCTGTTTGCAAGAGATTGTTTTAAAAAAAAAAAAACATGCAAATAAAACTGGCAATTGTTGTACTGTGAAACTGAACAGGCCATCTCTGTTGTTTCTCTGCATTTTTCGGTCTTTATGGTTAGAAGATGCAGATCAGTGGAGCTGCTTGGTAACTGGAGTTTTCATCTGACCGGCACTGTGCTTTTGTTTGCATTGTATTGAGGTTGCAATGTCTTCTCCTGGATCCACAAACAGCAGCAAAAGGAACTCCTGTAAGTTTTATGCTTGTTTTTATTAAATGTTTTCCTTTAGTGTTTACTATTTGTCAGTTTGCCATACTTATTCAGTAGATCTGTACTACAGTCCATGTGATTTGGTTGCATGTCTTGGATTACAATTTATCGTCTTAGATTACAACTTATCGTCTTGGAGTGGCTAGAGAGAAAAGTCCTTAGCATGCTAGATTTGCATGTTGGTAGGTTCTAGGCTGGTGTATTTCATATTGCTGATTGTTGCTGTTTATGCATTTATTTTACGTGCATCAGTAGACCGTGTATGTTATTCATTTTGTTGATTCAGAAATTGCCATACTCTTAATATACTTTTGTCAGTATTTTGTAGCCCCACAGTAGTTCTTTGAACAATGTGTAGATGGTTGAAACCTTTCAAATTGCAAAGTTCAGCCACCGTTTCCACATGATTTAATAATGCAGAATGCCAATTTGTATGATTTTTTTTTTTATTTATGTTTTTTGTAATGATGTGCTGAACAATAGTAAAGGCAAAAATATTGTCTTGCATTAAGCAGGGCAGCTAGGGTAGACTCTATTCTAGTTTATGGTCGCAATGTTGCAAAGAGATGATGATGATTATTAACCCTTTGCGGTCCTATGTCGGACCTGGTCCGACATTGCAATTTCCCTTTCGGTCCAATGTCTGACCCTGTCGACATCATCAAAAGACGCAAAAAACAGGTGTCTAGTCGTTTTTCTCCGGAAAAAGCCGAGAAAACCATTCAATGGCCGAGAGAAGCCGGAAAAAAAAGGGGGCGTATCTCATGAATACACATAGCCCCGGCATCTAACACTGACATAAACAAACAAGATAGCTGCTTCTACATCCAGCTCCCACATAATATCACAGACATTTGCAGAGCTTTTTTTAGATGTTATAGTAATAAAATAATGACTTGGATCGCATTATGGAGGACTTTGGTGATAAAATGAGTGATCAGGAGATGATTTATCGGTATGCACTACTATCAAGAGGTATGTGAAAAAAACAGCGAACGAGGGGTGGGGCGGGGCTGGAGATGCAGTACTGAGTGTCAGGTTGATATGCAGTTCCTTTTAAACCTGTTTTGCTGTGGGGAAAAAAAAACAACTTTTAAACAGCGAATCTAAAATAAACTGTGCGTGTGAAAATAAATTGGACCTGACGTGCCTGAGACGCTCTGAATAAATGGACCCAAAGGGTTAAGTAAGAAATAACCCACAACAATGTGTGCAGCAAGACGATTCTTACCGCACACCCTGGGTGCGTTGTGAGGCACGATGTGGTGCTTCAACCACCCAGGAAATGTGGTAAGAATTGTCTTGCTGCACACCCTGAAGTGGGTTATTTTGCTTATAAATTGGCTAACTTTTTTTTTTTTTTTTTTCTTAAAAATAATTACACAAAGTATCCTTTTTTTTTTTTTTTTTTTTTTAAGGATGAGGACTGTTTCATTTCGATATAGATTTTGTAACATTTTTTATTTGCCATAAATATTAAATTGAATATTGCTGTTTTATGGTAACATTTTTGAGATGCAATGGCGTTTTGGAATTCAAGGCATACTGATTTACCGCATCTGAGGGAGGATTCACGGAACAGCCAGCCACTGCACTGGCACTTGACGTTGTCGAGGGAAGAGCTTCTGAACTTGAGGCTTTGGATAAAGGAGCCGTCTTTGCGTAGAAAAGGATTCTACTCCAGGCTTTGCAGTTTTCAAGAATCGTGACCAATAATTTCAGAGGCTGTGTTCACACCGATGACCGTTTACCGACATATAATTTCCCTGGACTGCAAAATGTAAACCTGCATTAGACAACATGTGGAGAGCAGAGCTGTGGATTGAGTGGTTCGTGTAACATACGGAAAGTCCAACTTGCTCTGAAATGCAGCACATCATGTTTCCGAGGTAATTAACACCAATAGGTTCATGGAAATACCACATTGATCTACATTCGGGATCTTTTTAAGGCATTGAAGGCAGAATGATTGGAGGACACGTTTGTAAAACAGATCACCAGGCTGGGCAAGCATGTAACCACAGGTCTCATTGATCTCTATGGTTTTTCGTTTGCTCATTAAATGACAGGATCATAAACTCCAGGCCATTTTCATCTGTGTTGATGACAAACGACGTCCATGTCAAGTTGCGCAGGCCTTCTCGTTCGCGGCCAGCAAAATAGAATTGTGTATCGAACCAGACATGGGCTGTATCTTTGCCAGATTTTGTTGGACGATTTAAACTCCATTTCAGATGTTATGTTGACATTTCTACCCACAGAAACATTATTCAGATTATGCCAGCTCTCAGACCCCAAAAAATTGAGATGCTGTATTAAATTCCTTCATAAACATGCCTTAGGACTGGTATTCAGTTGAACACTCTGCACAGTTTTAAATTCCAGGCTAATGTTTTTTTTGTATCAACCTGTCATTAAAACATGTATTAGTAAGGCGTAGTGAAGTCAATAGATCAGTTAAGTGAGTTAGTCTATGATGTCACAGCCGTGCAGTAAGACTATTATTACTGCACGGTCATATGATCTTGTTCCGCCAACCACAGCGCTTCATGTATCCAAGCCATTTTATAATTGAAGTTGATTGTTAATTTAGGAAATGACAGAAACTGGATTTGAGGATAAGCCTGACGTTTGCACTGCTCTAAAGGTCTTATTTTTTATAGCTAACATTATTTCAAAGCACTCTGCCTGGCATAGTAATGCAATGTGACATGATTTACCACTACATTTCCTGCTTGTTGCTTTGAGGCTAAAAAAGGCTTTGAGATGTATTAATTACCCCCTGAGCATTAATAATAATTTTAATTTTTTTTCAATAATAATCCTGGCTAAGTTTAATTAACCTGTACATACATTATTGTATCCAGCTATTTACATCAATTAGCAAATGTGGTTAATTCAAGAGTGATATCCACAGTTTAATCATGAAGAGCCTACTGGGAATAACAAGAATCGTTATTGTTAGAGGGAATATGATTCTTATTACTTTAAGACCATTTAGAGAAAAGTTGCTCAGTTTGGTATTACAGCAATTAAGAGTTAATAACTATTGAAACATAGTACACTCAGAAAAATGACATACTTCAGCATATAATGTATCTTTAATAAATATTTGGTCTATTTAACAATTAATTGAATGTTGGTTAATTTAAAAATGAATGGGTCCATGTTCGCTATCTTACACAGCCACTTTATACTGCAATTGTAAACTCTTTTCTAAGGTCTTGAATTCTTGGTTCTTTCAGATATTAAATGTGTGAAACTCTTAATGCTTTAGTCTGTAATAAATTCATTAAAGGAGGGCTAACCAATGCTTTTAAAATCCATGTTCATATTTCTATTGTCTTTAACATTATTACTCGTCCACCTTTTATTGTATTGAGAATCACCCAGTTCTTCAGTTAGTGTTTTTTTTAAAGTTTTATAAGTAGGCTTGCTACTTTTTTATTTTAATCAGTACAGCTCGTTAAAATGTCGAATTCACAAAAAATGAGTTTGTCTGAAATTAATTTTATATACGATAAACATCAGTAAAATCACTCGCTATTTTTTTTTCTTACCAAAGTTATAATTTAGAAATCATCTCTAGTTTGTATAGTTTTAATACTTGCTGTCTGTCCCGTCTCTGTTCCACTCTGAATGGCTAGGGGTCAACTCAGTGGCTACTGCAGTTTCACCATCAGTCATTTCATCCTGTTCTGACAGATCTGACTCATTGACTGAAGCAGCGCTAGAATGCTCTTATTCGTTTAAATGACTGTCAATCATCAAACCTGCACCAACTGTGCACTTTCATTTGCCAGCTACAGCGCCTGTCATTCAAAGCGCCTACTTTGAAATGAGTGGGTTAAAGTGTAGGCAGGCTTTTGCTATAGGTATATTCGGTGACAATTACTAGTTTGATTTGGAAATAGGGTGCAAGAGGAAAACACTTAATGAGTATTATACACAATACCCTGAACGAAGGCTGAAGTCTCCGCGGCAGGACAAAGCGGGCCATCTGTCTTGCCTTCAGTGACTCCAGCTGTGCTGAAGCAGGAGAGGGGTGGAGCTCAGACTCTGGATAATAAGTTCAAGTTAGTTCTGTTCAGCTAACTAATGTTTTGTTCTGTGCATATTATTTTTTACTTGTAAATCTATGCTATAAAAGTCTTTGTAATTCACTTTTATATTGCATTTTCTACGGCTTATTTGAGACCGTTTTTAAGTTTGTTTAGGATCTTTATCTATACAAGGTAGCTCCGCTGTGACCAAACGTTATTTCAACTAGAATGCTGGTAACCATGGTTTTGTTGCGTGTTGAATATGATAAAAGGGGCTGCGCTAAATGAGACGTTTCTAAAGGGAATAAAGTCTGTCTTTTTTTTGTTTGTTTGTTTTTTTTTTTTTTGTTTTTTTTTAAGCGTAAAGGTGGATTTCACCCATTCTGAAAAATAAGCATCGATATTAATCGCCGATTTGGCAAAAAAAATAAAAATCGAATAGTAGCAAGCATGGTTATATGATAATATTGCTAGTGCTAACAACAGGTTAAAGTGGCTTTATAGTATGTTCAATATTACTTTGACCTAATAATGCCACCAGGGAGTTGCTTCTATACTGTCAGCAAAGCCGGTATTAGCAGAGGCTGACTGATTACATTGCTTTCTCTCTGCATTCTCAAGAGACCTGAGACTTATTATTATGTGATATACCGTATATATTGTTTGTTTGTTTATTTGTTTATTTGTTTATTTATTTATTTATTTATTAATTAATTATATATTTTTTTAAGAACTGGTTAATTACAGCAGCTGAAGGTATTTGACAGGTGTTACAGATGTAATTAGATTATTTGCTTTTCATGTAGTATGATGATTACATTGAGCATTTAGCATGTTTCTGCAGCAGGCAAATAAGAAAGCCCAGCAGCAAGATAGATGGAAATAAAAACAAACATGACAGTTTTAAAATTAATTAAATAAATGATTGTAGCAGGACAGAAGAGCCCCGCGCGTAAAGATGGGTCAGGGCAGAGCACTGCTAAAAATGTATTATTTTGGGTTTATTTAAAATCTCCATCTCCAGATTAATTTATTGCTAGTTTGGAGATGGCCACATTCTGCACGAGACTTTTCATATGTGTGGTCGACAGCCAAACTGTCAATAAATCATTAGCTGCCGACCACACATTCTCATGAGATGTAGTCTGGCAGAGAGGAGGTCCAAACTTTGCCCCTGCCAAACTACATTAAACAATTCAATACAATATACTACAATACATAACCATACAACACCAGAAACCATTCTTTTAAATAAACCCAAAAAAACTCTTCTGCCATGCTACAGTGATTTAACTAAATATGTATATGTGTTATTATTATTATTATTATTATTATTATTATTATTATTATTATTATTATTATTTATTATTATTATTATTATTATTATTATTGTTATTATTGTTCTTATTTATTTCTTAGCAGACGCCCTTACCCAGGGCAAGTTGCAGTTGTATAGAAAAAATACATATCAAGAATTCCAGTGCAATTAAGAGCAAGATACAAAATACAATGACTTCAGTCCCAATAAGAGCAATTACAAAACAGTACGATTTGATATTCGGGAAGTTCATTATAAATACAGTGTGTGTGTGTGTGTCTATATATATATATATATATATATATATATATATATATATATATATATATATATATATATATATATATATATATATATATATATATATATATATATATATGTGTATTACATGGATAGTAGCTATTAGGTATTAATTTGTTTTTTGTTCACTTCTAGTGTGTCAAAGTAGCTGCAATATTTCTGCAAGCCATAGCTGGGAGTACACATGCAGGCAGCATCTTCCAAATATCTGTCAGCTTGCATGGGCGGTCGAGATGCCATATTGTTTCTGTTTTATGACTAACTGACAACTCACAAACCGCCAGTGCAGAGAAAAGGCACTAAACCGCGTACAGCTAGGTGATGTTTACTGTTGCTCAGTTTCGGGGGGAAGCCAGTTCCTGTTAGTAGTCGTCTTGTTTCAGTGTATGAAATTAGTAATCTGTTAATCCCCACAACATTTGACTGCATTGGCCTTTTTTTTTAAAACTGCTGTCTCTCTATCCACATCTCAAAAATCAATGGAGATAAAGACTTCATATTTGCCAATATCTGTAAACTAATTGGGCAAAATCAGATAGTTACCTCGACAAACTGATATGGCAGCAATGTTACAATCATGTAACTTTTTGGCTTCTAGATAATCGAGGCTAAACGATTTGGGATACTGGCTTCACATTTGATCTGTCATGTTTAATTATCACTGTGGTGCAATAAAAGTTAATCTTCCACAGCAAGTCATGTGACGAGGCCACTGCCTTTGCACTGAAAAGGACTCGTATCTGAGACTGTTTGAGATGCACTTCATATTTGAAGTGATATATAAACACAGGCACCAAAATATATCCATGCCACTTTGAGACATTGAGCCTATTTGCATTTTAGTGTAAAACCTTAGTAAAATAACCCATTGAGCAAGTGCAAAGGCAAATCTCCAAATTGTAACAGTAAAAACTACCAAGATGTTGCATCAAGTTACTTGCTAGTTTTACAGTATTATATTCTTATTTGAAAATGTGACTTTTTCTTTGCAGTTGATTCAAATGATGGCCTATTGTCTTCAAATTAATAGTTGTGTATTCTTGACATATCACAGAAACAGTTTCAGACACAGACATAATATTTTCAAGGTTGATGAACCTTGCTGTGAGATATTGGGTTCACATTGACTACACAGCTCAATAGCTTAACTTTTTTTTTAAAATGGGTATTTAATAATTATTTGTCTGTACAAATATACAGTATCATCATCATTTAACTTGTATTGAGGTTATCTGAGTATCTAAAACAAAGCCTCAGCTACTCAACCTAATGATTGAAGAAACAGAGCCATATTGTAATCTAAAAACACATTAAGGCTGGTTCATACTTCGACATAATTTGTGGTCGGAGTTGAGGGTCTCCGACCCTGTGCGACAGGTCAGAATTACGTCATCCACACTTTTACAGCCTCTTCTCTTGCATCTACGACCTTAAATCACATGGGGTTGGATGATGTTGAAAAATGTCAACATTTGCTGTATGGTCATACGGTGGTAACCCTCATGGAGAAAGACTTTGAGGAACTTTTAAAAGAAGTAGTTTTTACACATCCACATTTATATAACCCCTCTCTTAAAAAAAAAAAAATAGAGATGCCCAAATAGAGACAGCATTGGTGTATTCGGGGGGGGGAAAAAACTAGAAAAGGACTGGAGAGAATGTAAAGCCAGATGGAGAAAACTACATGATAGATTTGTGAAGAGCAAGAAAACCCTTTCAAGTAAAGAGTGGAGTCAGAAGCTTGTGGCCACACTTTGCTGGGAATTGCCAGTTGCTAAGCGCAGTGTGACTGCAAGTCTTTCTGCAGGTGCCACTGGCATCACATGTGAATTTGAAGCAATGGTCCCAATCTGTTTAACCGATCGTCAAACCTTTCACCTGTAATTCTAAAATGCCTAAAATATCTCTCACTGTCACATAGACTCATCTCCCTAATTTAATGTTCTCCCTTTCAGTTTCTCTGTTGGTTGAGGGGACGAATGTACCAACAACGTTGTTTTTGATTTTGATTTTTTATAAAACATTTTGTATAAGAGGTACAAACTCAGCACTTCTAAAATGTATATTTTTCCAATTTCGCCAATGCAGTCTGTATTTAAAGTATAAATGACCGCTGCACAGTCAAGGGGGCTGGGACACAATGCGTCCTTCGTACAGCAAATAGTGAAGCTGCACAGCTTTTATAGCTGTATGTGCCTGATGTATCACACTCATCTGCAACAGAAGTATGAACCAGGCTTTAGCTGTTTACTGACCAAGGGGTATGTAGTCACTGTACTGCTTTTCAAGCAAATCTCTTAAGTAGGGAAATAACAGAGATACAGTGAGAGTTTATGTAAGATCTTGTAATTGTTTTTAATCCAGAATCATCTAAAAAAACCCGTATAATGTACTTTTCTTCATCCGCTTCAGAAAAGGGAATTGTGGTTCAGTTTGCCAATATTAATTGTGATAATCTGTATCTAATTATACTAATGGGGCATGGGTTATAAAAAGACAAGCTTTCAAATATAGCTCCTTGATCTGTTCAGTTTGACTTTGGCAGGGTTTGCTATGGTGCACTAATCTGGGGATTCAGATAGTTAAGAGAAACCGAAGAGACCACGTTGATCTTACCAACCACCAACCGTAGTAATACGTAGGCTTGTTCTGCATGATGTTTGTCAGTGTTTTGTGTTATATATTTGTTTCCTGGCTGTGCCAATTTGGCAATCTTCATGGGAGATTCCACAGGGGGCTTTGTGTTGGCTCTGGCACTCCCACGGCTTAGGGAGGAAAAGTAATCATCAGGGATGGTTTCTCTTCTGCATTCCCTTGTGGCTAAGCACCCGGTGATATTCATGTACACCTGCACGTCTGGTCTGTCTAACTGGAGCCAACAGCTCGTCAATATCTACTGTAGAGCTCTTGGGTGTCAAGGGACAATTAGCTTGGTCATGGGATTGGAGGGCGCCTGCTGACCTTCAGTTCTCCTGAGCTGTTGTAGGGATTGCTATGTCGAGGGAACATAATTTGACATTGATGGGGATCTGTTTACAGTTTCTACAGTTCATGCTAAAGTTGCATATGAGCCTAAAGAACATTTTCAAAGTAATGTGAATATTAAACAAAATGAACGCAAGCTTTGTTTTGTTGAACTTCCACACCTATGAAAATATTCACTTAAAGGTAATTTCTGTAATGATTTATAGTAGTTTTTTCTTTTTTTCTTTCTGTAAAGCCTAAAATTAGAACCATGAAGCTGGGGTAACCTTCAGTGCCACCAGCTAATTTCTCTTCCCATTCAAAATGCCCATCTTTCATAGAAATGCCTCTTTATTCTTGCCTGTTCCACTCCTTGCTTGACAAGCTCAATGTTTATTATCAGTATTATTATTTACCATGTTGTTACTTTTTAAAATATGAACTGGGGCTGACCTGGCTCCCACCTCTCCTGGAGTGACTGCTGGTGCTTGTAATCATCACAAATGTGCCTCCCAGTTACATCTATTGCAAGTGTGTGTCTTTTTTTTTTTTTGGTTTGACCCAGTGTAGAAATGATGTAGCTCGTATTGTAATCACGTTGATGTTGTTTATGCAGAGCACTGCCACTGAAAAATGATTTAGTTTTGTTTGTGGCCCAGAATGTAGTGTCACAATAGCAGTCCATCTTTTTTAAAGAACAATATTCCTATTTTCGAATGATTTTGTAATAAATGTGTACATTATTATACCAGCAACAAAGATGTGGGCTTGTTTCATAGCAGTCATTCTGACCAAATGCAATTACATTTTAGAGATGTAATACTGTCTCATGAAAGAAATACATTAATTCAAGCTGCAGATGTCAATTTATTGGCATGCTTGTAGATATATAAGGCTCATATCTTCATTAAGACGCAATTTGAGCCTGCATCACATAGAGCTTGTTGTCTGATGTGGTACACAACCAAATCAAATATTACTACTTTGGGGATCTTACCAACAAGTCCATTTGGAATATGACTGATGTGTGATATATATATATATATATATATATATATTAGACACACACACACTGTATTTAATCCTGCACTTAACCCATAATAAACTTCCCCGATATCAAATCGTACTGTTTTGTATTTGCTCTTATTAGGACTGAAGTCATTGTATTTTGTATCTTGCTCTTAATTGTACTGGAATTCTTGATAGGGCGTCTGCTAAGAAATAAATAATAACAATAATAATAATAATAATAATAATAATAATAATAATAATAATAATAATAATAATAAACACAATAATAATATTAACAATAACAACAATAATAATAACAACAACAACACATAAAAATATTTAGTTAAATCACTGTAGCATGGCAGAAGAGTTTTTTTGGGTTTATTTAAAAGAATGGTTTCTGGTGTTGTATGGTTATGATTTGTTGTATTGTAGTATATTGTATTGAATTGTTTAATGTAGTTTGGCAGGGGCAAAGTTTGGACCTCCTCTCAGCCAGACTACATCTCATGAGAATGTGTGGTCGGCAGCTAATGATTTATTGACAGTTTGGCTGTCGACCACACATGTGAAAAGTCTCTATATAATAACATTGCTCCCTATAAGTAAATTAGTTAACTTTATTGTTTAGATGTGTGATCATCCTACGCAGTACTCAAAAGCCTTTTCCCAAACTATTTACTATTCCTTTAGGATTGATAGCATTCATTATTTATTGAGTTGAATAGCATCGTTTTGTGTGTTTCATGTTCTGTAAACCATTTTTTATTGGCCTTTTCCATTTTTCAAGGGCAAATTATACACAATTGTGCATTATGTAAAGAATCCACACACACACACACACATATATATAAATTCATTCTTATAATGTCCTTTATTGACAGGGGTGTGGGTTATTCACAGGTAATGTTCATGTTGCACAAAAAATGAATTGCAAATTAAATAATTTAAACGAAGAAATGTGACTGTGAAAATTATACATTCTGCTGTTTGTTGTCTTGATGAGGGACAAACTTTTTTTCTCAAGATAAGCTTAAAGTTGAAATGTTTGTCATTGAACATTTTGATTTTCATCCAGTGGTTTGAACCTTATGTGGATGTTCTTAACTTGGCTGTTTAATTAGCCTGTTGAATAATACATCTGAGCTCTTTTTGACAAGCACGGTGAAAATATCAAAAGAAGAAAAAAAGTAAGCCGTTCTTCATTGAAGTGTTATTCCTTATCCTGAGGGTGCAGAACTATGAGTAATTTCCATTAGTGGATTATTGTGGCATGCAGTTCTCAGACTGGTACTCCTGCAGTTTAAGAGAGTATTTGTCAGCAGGTATTAAATAAATCAAAACACACATTTTATTAACGTGTTGATTTCAAAAGAAGAAAATATGTCCTTCCCTCACCTTTTATAATTGAGTACCAATCAATGGCAATTGACTTCTGCACTGAATGTTTTAAAAGCTGATTGGAAGCTAATTTTCCACTCATCCAGGAGTAATGACATTTTTACTGCCATACCCAGGCCATTAACTGACAATGAAAATATGTTGCAAAACTATGAAATGCGACTGATTCATCACATAAACGTGACCTTTCATTAAACCTAGCTCAAGCTACTGCTGTTAAAACTGGCATATGTATTTTTTTCACCTTGCTCAAGACTACAATCCTACAATTCACTGCAGAGATGATGCATTTCTAGGGAAACTGGAAAGTGAAAAAATGTCATATCAAAAGGAGAAAAAGAATCGCTTGTAAAATTTAAATGAGGTTTAGTTAGTTTGATCATGACAGGTTGTATATTAAATAACACTTTGATTGTTACTGTTTTTTTGTGTTGAGTATTTAACATGTTTTATTATATTAATATCCAACAACTTCAAGTTACAAGGTAGTGCACTCTGAAAATATGAGTTTCACCCCTAGTATAAACGGACTTGTAGGAATTCTCCTTTTTGCTTTGGATTGGGTCCTGGTTATTTTTATTACTGGTGAAGGGGATTAAGGGAGAAGCATGTTCCTTACAAACTAGCAGTTGTTTTAACTTTTAACTCTATTGATTTCTGTTAGGCAATGTGTTAGGCAAGCCTGGTGGTACAGTTGCAGTCCTTCCTAATATCATTCTATAGGGCCAAGTAAGGTGATGCGTAACTTTTTTGCTGATTCTTACAGCTAGCAGCATGTATCGTCTCCTGAGACGCTGCTTCTTTTTTTTGAAACTGCAGAAAACGTTTGACAGGCTGTGATAGTTTGCAGTTCAAATGGTTTGATGCCTTGAAACTTCATTAAAACTACTTCAGTTTTGTACATGCACTGATGATTTCACTGATAGTTTTGAGCGTCACGCTGACCCGGTACCGTACCGTTCTGGTACCATACCGACCTGGTACTAAAGTCATCATGCCTAGGTTTGCCAGTCTGCCTGTTGAGGACAAGCACTACATATGCTCTTCCTGCCTGGGGCCAGAGCACACCAAGGAGGCACTGGTGAACTGCAGTTTTCGAGTTTTGTGCACTTTTCTTTAAGTGCACGCTGGAGAAACGTCTCTACCACAGCTCTACAGGGTGCTCTGCGTCACTTACCCCTGCACAACGCTCTTCCCCTTCATCCTCTGTTAGAGAGGTGGCTGCTTCCTCTCCCCATGGCTCTGTGCTTCACGGTCTTCCTCATCATCTTCTGCTTCTCCTTCTCCAGACGAAGAGTCGTCGCCATTCCAAATGATCGGCGGACTCAGAGCAGATGGAAAAGCTCTAGGCAGCTGTTTCCCACCAAGGAACTGTTCTCCCAGAATTACTTAGGGAACGTTCTGTGCCTGCCCCCTTGGGGGGGCCCCAGGGGTCTACAAGCGCAGATTAGCCACAAGAGGATATATTGTCCATCGCCACCTCTGAGGAGTCTGACGCGCATCCCCTGCAGTTAAGTTCTCCCTGTCAGCAGAGCTGCTGCCGCTGCTAAAAAGGGCCACTTCAATTTTGCAAGTGCCCTGGCCTACAGAAGATGAAACAAGGCAGTCCATATTCAATTATGTGCCTACCATCTCTCCTGTCCACCCCCCCAGTGCACCCAGATTTTCCAAGGACTCTACCTACCCCAACAAGCAGTGCCAGGTCTCTGAGGTGATCCTCAAGCGTGCCTGTTCAGCCAGTGTATTCGCCGCAAGGCTGTGCAATTGTAATAGCATCCTGGTAGCCTACCAGTGTCATTTTGCTGAGGTCCCTTTCTGAGAACCACAGGTTGTCAGCCAGTTTGTACATTTACAGCCCCACCCAGCTGAGGATATAGGGAGAGCCTGTTTTTCAATATGTCATGCTTACATTTTTCACTTATCTGTAGAAGCCCTTATTCAATTGAGATAAAACTACAACATTCTTTACCACAAGTTATTGAGCTGTCTTTTATGACAGTTTAACATATAGAGGATGCAGGTCATGGTGGTGCAGTTATTTAGGATACTTATGTAGCTCTAATTTTAGATTTTGCATTTACAGTGGCAGGGAATATTAAACTAAATTAGAATATTAGACACATTTGTCATACTGTAGAACCCTTTTTTATATTGTCACTATATTCTGAAATGTTGATTTGAGTCCATTCATTGGACCAACATATTTAAACTTTTACAAAAACATGCTGTAGGTCTTTTTATCGGGTGAAAGATAATGTAGGAAAGTTTTTTTTTTTTTTTTTTTTTTCTCTATTCTAAACCAGGGTTTAGTTGATAGGTTCAGTTCAAATGCCTATAGTGTTGAGGGTGTTTGAGGTAGAGCTGTGGATTATTACTTAGACTTGAAAAGGGTTATTAGCGCTTTTTTGAAAAATGAAGCCACAAAATGTCAGGTCCTTAAAGAGATGATGTATTGAAATGTCAAGTTTTTTAGTTTTTCTTGTTTATGTGTTTTGGAACCAGAATCTGGTGATTTATGACGATCCTGTCTACATATTAAATTGAAACACAGCAACAGTAATTTTGTTGGCAGGGGGAGCTTCTACTTGGGACACATATATAAAAACGTCCCCAGTTGTGACAAGTTCCTTTGAATGCATTCTCCAATTAAATAATGACAAGGAACAAAAAAGCCTTTTTTAAGCTGAAAAAGCAGGAGACAGTATGGTAAGCTATAAGTTTGTTCCAAACGTCCTGACCCTGCGAGCTACATACCAAAATTTCCAGAGCCGCAAGACACATGCTATAAAACATGAAACTATCTTTTTTTTAAGGAAAAAAATAAGAAATATACTATGTATCCTGCCACTGAGAAAAATTAGTCCCTGAAGACTGTTTGAATGTAACATTTTGTACTTTTTTAAAAAAATTTTATTTGCCATAAACATTACATTGAACATTGCCATTTATATTAATTTTTTGAGATCAAATGACATTTGTGAATTGAAAGCACGTCTGAGGATGGATTAATGGAACAGCCAAACACTGATCCTACTCAGGCTTTGTGGTCTTCAAGAGAAGCTGACCAATAATTTCTGAGGCTGTTTTTACACCTAGATTGTAAACCAGCATTAGATGATATGTGGACTAAACGACTTCCGTGTCAGTTTGCGCAGTGCCACAGTCCTTCCTGTCCGCGGCGAGCACAATAGAGTTCTATGCTGAACCCGAACTTGTTTAAAAGCCCATCGGTTGTGTCAGCAGAGAGCAGGAGAGATTTTAATTTTGTTTTAAATATGTTTCTGAAATCGGAGGGTAGTGGTGAGATGTATCGAATTGTTGTGTCGAATTTAAAAATTGCATACTCGCTAGACAGTTTAATAAGTAGATGCCGCTGTTGCATATACAGTATATTACATGCTGAGTGAGACTTGTGTGTTGAATAGTGTTCCTGCTACTGCTTGCTTCGGAGTTTGTTTATTACTCGTGGAGAGTTTGCTCAATTGTCTCCACGAAATGAACGAGCAGTTAATTTAAAATTATGAAATTTGCTTTCAACTACACATCCGGCTTTCACTCGGTGATCGAAATGCACATGCACCAGCGAGCGGTGTCGAAAGTCAACAAGTGACGAAATATCCTTGCAGTGAACATGCAGACTCAAAGAAACAGGAGTGAGAGAATGGGAGAGAAGAAAGAATAATTAACACAAATGAATACAGAGAACAAAAAATAGCTAGAGTTGCCAGCAGCTTTACAGCTTTGTGTACCAGTACCAAACACTTTAGCAAATAGTGCAGAATGCCAGTACCAGTACCAAACACTTTAGCAAATTGTGCAGTGTGCCATTTTTGCATAGTAACCATGACCCTATGTGCACTCTCTCAGGAGTTATATGCCAGTTTTACATTTGACCTTTAGAAAAGGTCAGAGGTCATGGGCAGTGACATTTTTGATAGAGCATACATGGGTTACCATGGCCCTATCTCCACTCTACAATGAGTTATTATTAAGTCGCCCTGGATAAGGGCGTCTGCTGAGAAATAAATAATAATATTAGTCAGTTTTGTAAGTTGATCATGTTATCCAATGTGGCCGCCATGTTTTTTTATTGTAGCAACTTCCCTTGAACAATATTTAAAGACAACCACACTAGGATCATGTGTGCCAATTTTTGGTTCAATCGGGCTAGTGGTTTCAGAGAGACAGACATTTTTTTTTTTTTTTTTAAGTATGTTGATGATGTCATCCAACGTGACCACCACGTTTTTTATTGTAGCAAGTTCTCTTTAACTCCCTTTAAAGACAACTACACTGTGATCATATGTGCCATTGGGTTTGTTTCAATCGGACTAGCGGTTTGGGAGAAGATCTTTGTAGTTTGTGATTATGACGTCTACCGTGCGATTTTGACGTCATGCAGCATGGCCGCCATACCACACAACCTATCGGCTTTTTACTGACACCAGTTAATCTTGGACCAGCACTCTGCAATAAGTGGTTTTCGAAATTTTTACATTTAGGCAAAATTGTTTTTTTCAATCTAATATGGCGGCCAAACAATGTGACTTACGACATATGTTCATTAGCATTTTCCATCTTCCCATAAGCATCTACCAACCTACTGAATCTGGTGAGTTTTCGAGTAAGTTTTGGCGGAAAGAAAAATAATAATAGTACGGTTTGACCCCCTCTGTTCTAAACTGTATTATATGTCTATCAATTTAGATCTTCACAGATGCTAACGACTTGGATCGATTTGTTACAGTAATTAAGTAGCAGCAGCCCAGATGCCCAAGATAATCTGTCAGAGTTAAACTGCTTCAAACATTTAAACGTGTCCTTGCATTTAAATTGATGTGTCCAGATTTCCTTGTATAATTGTGTATCTTATTAATTCTGTTGGATGCTCCTGAGAGGAAAGTAAGATATGTGGACCCTGGTGGTTTCACATTTAAAATTAATATTTGAAACATTATTGAAATGACATTAGAAATTTGTCTTGATTTTTATTTTATAGTGCAGTGAGTTGTCTGGAATATCATTATTATAACTTGATGCATGAATGAGGCTTTCAGTCCTAATTATTGCAAATAGCTTCTGCTCTGATATAACTGCAAAGACAGGAGTCACTGAGGTATAAAATAAATAAAAAAATCAAACCAGACTTAAATAGAGAATGTCCCTTATGCACTTGGCTGCTTCTTTGCCCATTTTTTAAGTCAGCATTTTTTGACGTCTACATTTATTTCTGAACTGGGGTAAGCATTTGGTGAGAAAATCAATCACATTTTTGATATTTTGTACTAGTACTAGTTTGCACTGTGGCAAGCTTCTTGGTATATTTGTGCACAGTAAAACACCTCATTAATTGATTTTGTAACAAGCAGGGTTCCTCATTAGCTCAGACCCATTGTATGGTGGTAATCTTTGCTGTCTGTCAAGGTCCCTGCTCTTGACAATCAGCAATTGGTCTTCCAAACTATTCCAATTAGTTTCTCATCAAAGTTGTGCTGTTTATCTAATATAATAAAGTATCCAAAATATACTACCAAGTACCTCTTCAATACTGCATTATTGGCATTACAATTTCAGTAGTATTGTCAAAACAGTTACAAGGTACATTATACAATATAAACATTCTGAACATCAATACAAGTAAATAAATTAAAATAAATAATTAAATAGAGGTGCTTGCTCTCTCTCTCTCTCTCTCTCTCTCTCTCTCTCTCTCTCTCTCTCTCTCTTTCTTTCTCTCTCTCTCTGTTTTAAGTACTAAAAGAGGCTACAGAAGCCCACAGATCTGAATACAGGGAAGGTATGTGTGCTATATACTTGATTATGTATTATGCATTTAAAAGATCTATACAGTCAATTATAGTTAATAAGAATTTCAAGGGACCAGCAAAAACAATTGTATTATCAGGCATATAAGCCAACTGCATATTGTTAGTATATTGAAGTGACAGTAACACTGAAATCAAATTTCAATTACTAGCTGTTCAAAGTAGGGTGATTTTGTTTTATTATTGAAGTAATTTACAATAAGCGACTTCTAAATTTTGCTATGACCTTGTAGAAGATTTGTACCATCAGGAAAATCATGTAATCTGACTTTCTCCCCCTAGGGGTGTGCCGATTCATCGATTCACGCGGTGAACTGCAATATTTTTCTTGGCGATACGAGTGACCCCTGTATCGATACACTTATTTTGTTTTTAAGTAAAATGTTATCTGCTAATGCAAACATGAGCATGCATTCATTTGTGTCTACACTGATAATTAGGAAATATTATTTATTACTGTCATGTCCTCTAGCAGCCTCACCTACCATTCACTGTGTTAAGGGTGTTTTTGTCAAGTCTGCCGGCAGCGGAGCAAACAGAAGCTGAGCGGAGGCGGGTTATTAATGTGGATTTTTGTGAACCAAACACGTAGATCACTCAATGTTCCTCAAGAAAAAACTCAATATAAAAGAATGATATTTGTTTTAAAAAGAATCTGCATTTAGATAACTGTTTTTTTTCTTTCTTTTTTGTCAGATTTAGAACTCTTAAAAAACATTTGTTTCCAAAAACGTTGGTCTGTAAGGGGAAAAAACGCATATCACATGTTTTAATAAACTGAAGCACATAAGGATAGTAGTAAATAAACTAATAATAATAACAATTTCATCGAATATGAACGCTTCGGTGCTGTATTACACCAGCAGAATACGGTAACCTCCGTTTCATGCAACAGTTGTGACGGTGACCAAACATAAGCAAGTGTTGTGCAAAAAATGTAGTATTTAATATCATAAATAGCAGAACCAACTCACTGCAATTTAAACTTGTTTTTGCCCAAAAGTAAACGATAACATGTAAAGAGCTGTCTGTGTTGCATGCTGTCAGACTTCGCTAACACTGAGCACGGCAGCTCCAGAATGCTATTTCACATGATACAACTGTACACAATCAGAGCTGCAGTCACCAGTTCCAGACACATTTGCAAAATATAAAAAATATAAACATGCTGGGGCTGTACACTATGTTATTGACATACTTGTTTTTTGCTTTTCTCCCAAAAGAAGTGAAATTCCATTACGGTTTTCTTTTTGGTGTAGTTTTTGTAGCCTTCAAATGCATATGTATAGTCCTCATTGAAATCTGAAATGGAATTAATTTCTTTCATTATGATTATTTTTTAATGTACAGAATCCTTACAGCTTTCAGAAACCAATGAGTTTAAAATAATAATAAAAAAAACAAACAGGATCCAAATCTGAAGTTCATCAAGCTTTAAATACTACTGCATCAAATCCCTTCACGTGCTTTGCAATGAGGCAGAGTTGTGTCTTTAGGCTATGTCAATTCTTTAGGCTTTAACAGGTTCTTTTAAAGTGTGTTTTCCTGCTTGGGCAATTTCAAAATAATTTTTATGGAGGTATTAAGCGTTTTAACCTCTGGGAAAATATTCGTCCAAATACATAAGGCAATGAGTATTTTCGGATATAACCGATATTATTAAAACTTATGTTTTAAACATTTTGCAATGCCTTGTGAAATAGAGGTGTGATAACAGCCTGCAGGTAGATTGTATCTGTATCTGGTAAAATTGTTTTATGGCTATCATTTAGCTGGTTTCTGTCAATCAGTTATTTTTTTTTTTTATATGTTTTTCTGTGAATTATTCCAGGCAATATAATGGTGTTGTGGGATGTTAATTCTGTCAATTCAGTAATATCCTACATACAGTACACCTCTCACATCTACTGTAGGATGATAATGATAGTATTACATCGTACAGCACTGTAGTCCTGTTTTGGGTTTGTTACAATGTTCCTGTGTGATATAAAGGGTAGGGTCTCAGTTGATTCCCTTAACCCTGGAATGCAGGATTAAGAAATATTCAGAAATTCAATTTCATAGCTCACAGTTGTATGGTTTGGGGAAAATTAGTGTGAACTTTACTATGAAGGATTATATAAACTACATTGGACATCAATCCTAAATTGACCTTCAACACAGGGGGACATTTATAAAGCATTTGCGATGACGTTAAGGCCGTAGTGCTGACTTTATGCTGGCCTTAAAATTTCCTCATATGTACCATGACACTTTTGGCAAGTGAAGGCCGTGTTAGCACTGCCAAAATGCGCTCCGCCACTCATTAGCCATGCATTTTTAAGGCGTGTCAAGCCTTAATTGTATGTATGGGCAAATTGTAGGTGGGGCTCATTTGTAAATTAATATCTGTGATATTAAAATTAGATTTATGAAGCGGCAGAAAAGCTGTGCCGGCTATTTTAGAGTTTTGTAACTTAAAAACTTATGTTGACACATCAATTAAAATGACTGTAATTTATAGCCTATTTTGCTGCCTCTAATCCCAAAATATATTAAACACGGGAGAAACATAAACTGCAAACCTGAAATGACAAAACTGAAGCTTTTGTGTTTCTTTCTACACGCTGTATATTTGTAGTAGTAGTATTTAGAAATGTCATTGTACAGTATGAGGAATTCACCAGTCATGAAGCCGGTATTTGTTTGACCCCGTTGCCGTAGTAACCAAATGCATGACATTGATTCTGACCATGTACAGCTACTGTAGCGCTGCTTCTATTTGATAAAAGTATGAAATCAACAGTGGCGGTGAAGAGTATAGTAATGTAAAATAAGGAAAATAAAGTGCATATTTTTCACGGTAGGCAGTCAAATACACGATTTCCTTGAAATTTGTGATATTGTGAATTTTCAGGGGCATTTCTTATGACCGAGTACAGGCTCCTAACCTTCATGAACAACCCAGGAACAGAGGGAGAGTACTGAGGGTCTGCATTACCATTTTTGTTTATCTCTCTGAGGATGAAATTATAGCTCGATACCGACTATTTCATTATGCACAGTTGTTTGTATTGGCCGGATAATAAACTTGGTTTGTTATATCATTTTCATTATGTATATTTGGTTTTATCTGTAATTTTTTATTATTATTATTAGTATTATTAGTAGTATTATAATAATAATAATAATAATAATAATAATAATAATAATAATAATAATAATAATAATAATATAAAGTCAAGACACTTAGTCAACACGGGTCATTGCCATCTCAAAATGACCTACCTATTGTTCAATTGAGGTAGCCCATTTGGAGGGGAGGCGCTGTGTTTCAGATTTGTCTGTTAATCTGTGCTACCGGTAGCCCGTTTTGAGGGTTTCAGAACCCTGGCACAGTGGAATTTTCACATTTAAATGTGCCAGTTTACTCTGTGCCTCATTAATTTTGGGCCAGTTAATTCATTCGGGATGGGGTAAGATTTGTTCCGTGGAAGAGTGCTACTTTACACTCCGCCAATTTAGCGCTGCGTCGGTAGATCTTGATACATGTCCCACAAAGAGCCTTAAAACATCTAACCCAGACTACAGTAACGTATTCATCTAGGGTACTCCATTATTAATTCCAAAGGCAGAAAGGTATGATTTGCTGTAGGGTTATAGGGTGTGTATCATATAAGGTTAGTTGGCTGTGGATTCTGTCATTGAAGACGTTCAAGCTAAATATTGCTTAACAGTGGGCTATCCTGTCTAAATATGTTTATAAAAAGGTTTGAAAATGTCCTGCAATCTGATTGGCTGCTGATGCTCCAAAGCTGCATTGTTAAAACAGTACAACCAATGGCTTAGACCTCATTTCATTCCATGCATTAAGATCCAAATGCTTCTGTGTCAACTGCTTCTTAAGTGGATTTAGATTTTAAAATTGTCCGTTCAAGAAGTATTCAGGTAAACAACGGTACAGAAATCGGTGTGTATTAAAATACAGTTAGCGGTTTTCTTGTATGTTATGAAGAGTGAAGTGAAGAGGATGACATATGCAACTGAACTAAAACCAGGTATTGACTGCTACATCCTGAAGTATAGTTTGGCATGGTTCTAATATGAGTTTTGCCAAAGGAAATGTGCTGAAATGGAGAAAATTAGCTGTGTACTTTGTGCTACTATTATTCATCATCATTATTATTAGTGGCAGCGGTTGTACTGTGTTATGCAGCATTTCTCCGGTGGCATCGCCACCGAAACACGTCAGTACTTTTTGTTAAACAGTTTGTTAAATTTGCAACGAAAGAAAAATCTTTTTTTTATTTTTTTGTATGTACTTTTAAAATGGATTCATAGCATGGATTCAAGAATGAAAAATGAATGGTTGATTGCTACGCTAAGTTTATGGGATGGTAACTTGTATTTTTTTTTTAATGGTGTTTTATTTTATGTGAAACCAGTAGTGGATCGAGATTAACTATGAAGGAGATACTAGAAAGTCAGAAAGGTGTACCAGTACACATCGTCAATGTGATACAATTGTGATGCAATCAGAGGATTTGTCCTCTTTTTATGTTTGGTAAACAAATGTCAACGCATGACAAAGACTAAGTATATGTGGAAAGGGTATTTATTTAAAGGGTATTTAGTGTGACGGTGTAACCTATGGTTAAACGGTTAACCGATAGACATCAAATAGTTTAAATAGATTTTTTATTAAACAATATTTACATCCCTTGTCCATACTCAAAATAAGTGTTTAACTGATGAAATCCAAGCTGCATTCCTTTAAAATGTCACATAATTGAATTAAGTCTGAGCCCAATTCTTTGATTTTAGGAATTATGTATTTTTTGGTGATACCAATTGAGCCCCTTGCATTTGTTGGACAAGTAAATTACATAACATAAATGACTGAAGCCTAATAATGCCAGCTTTCTCGTGCTACTAAAAATCCAATTCAAATATAAAAAATAAAACATATTATGCAGTACTAGAAGGATTTGTTTTGGCTTATTTCTGTGTTGATCACATTGATATAATACTTAAGCGTGATGTTATTAAATCTTTTTTTTATTTCTTCTGTCTTTCTGTTTAAAGATATATATATATATATAAACAGCACCCAAGAAAGAGTGTACATGAGACGATGCTCTGCCTAGTTCTGCATGGAGCTGCCAGCAGTATTTTTCTCTAACTTTTTAATGTAAGCTTCATTGCTTTTATAAACTTCAGTTTCAGTGACAGCGGTGCGGTACAAGAGGACTGTAACTCTGCATATTAGACTTTAGAAATACTGGAAAATTCACTTAAATATCTTTAGGGTGTGACAAACATTTTAGAAAACAACTAGACTATTGGACTATATGCAACTTGAAGTATGGTGACTACAGTACTTTATTAGTCGTATTGTATGTTAATCCAATTAGTAAACTTGATTAATATCAATTAAGAACTTAATTTAATTTATGTTAATAAATTATGAATATATATATATATATATATATATATATATATATATATATATATATATATATATATATATATATATATATATATATATGAATGTTTGGTTTACATTGACCCAACATTCCTGAAGTACAGTATGAGCACAGACTGATTACATGTACTGTAGTATAGTAGAGGCTCCTAATGACCTTCTGTAGGGGCCTGAAATCAGTGTCTTGCTATAAAATGCTGAAAAGTTGTTGTTTAGGAATGTTAAATATCAATTTGGTGTGAGAGAGAAAAAAATAACACTAATTTCAATGATGTTTTTGCTATATGGAAGTGCCATTCTATTGGTTTAATGGTATGGAGATATTTTGACATCAGACTAGAGTGCTTATCTTAGATCGTATGTAAGGTCACTGGCTGGATCTCTGCTTGCTTGCTTGCTTGTATTTTTCACTTCCTCTCCACTGCCTCTTATCTCTAGATAAGAGAAAAGCGCTGTTTGTTTGTCTCTTCTTTCCAGTGCCAGATCAAAACTGCGATTGTCATTCTGACAAACACACTCTTTTCACATTGTAAAGATGTTCAAGCAAACAAACACTGCAATGCTTTTCTTTTGTTTTGTTTTCTATTTTTTATTCTTGCCCTTTCATTGTCTGCTTCTGCTATTGAAAAAGACAGGTGAGTTTCCCACATCATGAAAACATGAGATAAAAAGCCAAATCTTTGCACTTTCCAAAGAACTCCTTTAATCCTTCTGATAACAAGTTTCAGGGATTTTGTGCTAAATACATTTAAAATCAATAATCTCTGTTCATCTCTAGTCATTTTAAGATACTGTACAGTAAAACCTTATTTGATAAGTCCTGTTGCTGTTTTAATAGCCATTTTTTACAGGTGTTTTGCATTACCTACAACTGTTTCGAAGTCAATTGAATGTCCAGCACCACGGCTGTACCATAGGAACGTCTACCTCTTAAAACACACATTTTCTGTATTGATAATTATTTCTGAATAGGTCACTACTTTGTTGACACCAGGGGTATGTCAAACCTTGTGGTGTCCTTTTTAATGCCTTGCAGTAAGAGTAGGAGTGTATCAATTGATGTGAACCTGTCCGAAAGAGAATGCTGTGAATCTCAGATTTAAGACATGTCGATTCTGAATCTTTTTCACTTTTATTTCAGGATGCATGGAGAATGCTCCCTTTGGCTAAATGTCAAACGGTGTGCAGTTTGCTTGGGTTTTAGAGTGAGCAACTAGGGTGCAGGTTTGCCTTGCAGCTTTAAAATGTGCACTTCTGTGTACTGTTAATTACATTCAAAGATTTCTTAGCATTATATATTCTAGTTACAGATTAATCTGTTGTGCAAATAAATTGAGAATTTAGGGCATGGTTTGATGGACTAGTGAGCTATGGACTTGGGGCTTATTTCTGATTAGACTAATTTTAAAAAGAAAAATCTATATACTGTGCCACTTCATGAAATAACACATATTACTCCCATGCTTAATTACGAATAAAACTTTGTCATATCAGAGACACCCCAAATGTAGGCGCTGTCTGGACATTAAGACCTGTCTATGACATTGTATTTTCTGTAGCATCGCCTTAAAATAGAGATGCAAATTAGATTGACAACAACTAAAATAAAGGGGTGAGGATGAGGGTGTAGCCCTTTATTTGAAACAAACATCTCACAAAGTAAAGGTATACACAGAGTATAAGCGCAGCTAAATATTGTGTGCTATACAAGCGCCTTTTTTCCACTGTGCACATGTTTCTTTTGACAAAAAGTGAGGGGGCTTGGCCCCCCTTGCCCCCTAACAATGTGTTTTCCTTTTTTGTTGCCTCTCCCACATCATATGAATGACCTTAAAAGTCCAAAGTTGAAAGCTCTTCTTGGTTGAATCCCTCCAATTCTATGTTGGTTTCAAGCTGTTTGTGTGTTCTAAAGTTTAAAATATCTAGCAGCCAACAGTTAGATATTTAAAATGCCATTTAAACTTGTACTTCAGCCATGGCTCTGTGAGTGCTCCTCAATCTTCAGGTTTAAGGAACTATTATATGTGCTTACCTTGGAGGCTTAATTTGTGTATTTATAAAGCTAACACTTGTAAACAATTTTGTTAAAAGAAACCACCAAATAAATATTAAAAAATCAAACCATCATAATTAGTTTCAAATACATAAATGTTTTAACATCCAAATGGGATTACATCTAATATTCTTCTCAGATATTTTATACACATGACATTTTTAAAGGTGGTAGAATAGAGACCTGCCTTTACACCCTGTTGATAACTGCAGGTTTTATTGACTGAAATGCCAATAATAATAAAACAAACCTCTTGCACTTGAAGTGCATTGAGGATTTAAAAAGTCTTTATAAGGGAACTTGAAAGGAAACAGCATTTCTTACATCAGCATGAAGGCAATTCCATGAGATTTAAATTAGACTTTTAAACCGTAGGGATGATGTAAAATAAATCACTCAGCTAGATGTAAACATGTTTTTGTTTTGCAGTGTAAATTAATTTCAAGGTTGTTTTATGACATCCTCTTTTAATATCTCAGTTAAACTTAATGGAATAAAAAAAGTGAAGTTCTTGCTTCCAAACGAAGACAACCAATAAATGCCAACTACAAAAACGACCATCGTTGGAAAAAGAAAGGAGGGCAACAGAATTAATTGTCACATTTATGATGTACTCATACCTTGTTTCAGTGCTTTGTGCTTGACAATTTACATGCCAGAATCCAGGGGGTGTTTACAGCATAGGAATCGCTAGTGTTTCCATTAATGCTGCCATGTTAAAAATGAATGGCTTCATCTGTATTTGTTTCACTGATATACAATTCGTTGCTCTGTCACCATTGCCTGAATAACAAAGGAATTGATTTTATATGGTGTCGCTATGCAGGCGAAAACCACTCATCCATTGATCATTTGTTTGCCTAATAAAATTCATGTTGGGTGCTTTCTGAATAAGCATTTATTTTACAGAACAAGTCGTTAAATAACAAATGACTGAAACATTCCCAACTATTGGGACCTTTGTTGTTCTATTGCACAAATTAATGTTAACCTTACAGTATGGGCAAAAGCCTTACAGTATGTGCCTTTCAACCACTTTTATAAAGTAATACAATAATAATTTAACACTAATCACTAAACTCCTGGCATGTTAGCCTGTTGAATTTGTTGATTGCATGGGACTTTACTTTTCTTACTCCCCATCTCAGTGGCCCCCTGCCCTGCAATCTTTGTGAGTAGTCATTTCATTAATGTGCTAGTCGGGGCTCTCGAAGCCTGAGTGAATTACTTTCCAACATACAGCACATAGTAAATTCTCAGACTACATTAAACTGAATCTGTTACAAGTCACTGGCACAGCAGTCATTCAATTCCCAGAGCTTTTCCATTAATTCTCTGTTTGAAATTTTAGCACTGAAAAGGATGGATGCTGTTTTTTCTTTTCTTTTTTTTGTGTGCACGCTGTTCAAATTTCTATTCATCTCTTATCTATGAAAGGATGCTTGATGTAAATCAATACAAATTATAACTGAAGTTGCAGGGCGGTCGATAGAAAGCAGTATCACCTAGACTGATGGATTTATTTTTTTCATGCGAGTAATCTTGATAATGCCTTGTAAGAAAACATTACCTATTAAATCGGCCATGGGACACTATTAACCCAATACAAAGATAAGTAGGATGTGCAGTGTTTAAGCCACACATCATCCTCTATTTATCCCCAGTGTAAATGGAGAGACTCCTACATGTGCATACATGCATGCCATACTATTAGATCTATCTCTTCTCAATGGAGAGAGAACTTTTCTTAGGGGACAGGTGCAGAGGGTTTCTGGTTTAGAACACCATGACTGACTTCTGGCCTCTGATTGGCATGCCTAAAGAAGACTATATTTTAACTAACAAATGTACATATTTGTTAAAGCTTGCATTGCTATTCGGTAGACAATCAACAGTAATATGGCAGTAGAATCAAGAGATTTATATTTTTACTAAATGGGGATTTAAAGCCTAGAGTGTTAAACATTGTGTACATGTTGTAACTATACTGTAGTTAAGTCCCCTTGTGTTGAAATGTATACATGTCGGGTTGAACTGCTCTATATAATGTTTTCTCAAAGATGAAAGCAAACCAAAGCTGTGATATATGAAAGTATGTGAAATACACTGAAAATAAATCGGTAATCACAGTGCATCTAAAACATGAACTTTTCTTTAAGATAAGTAGACTTTGGGTCATGGGGCTTGTATAAATACATCTTAAAGAAAATACCTATTTTCTATAACTTTAATCATTGAATCATGCTATAGCAGGATAGCGTCAATAATGAAACTCAGAGCCAAGCAGCAGTTTAAACGCCATTTGCTCACGTTTATTACACAAATATACACAAAAACAAACGGCACAAAGCCCAAAATAAAAGGTTAAACAACACAATATAATATGTGCCTGTAGGCTGTCCATTCACCTTCATTACAGACTTCATAAATCACAGTATACACACTCACCAACGCTCCTCTCTAACACCTTCACCAAACAAAGGATTTCGCCTTGCTTTTATACATGTGGCCACTCCCCAGTTAGCATCAATTATCTAATTGGGGAATGGTCACACCTGTGATTGCTATCAGGGACAGCTGTAACCCCTCCTTGCCAACCTTATATTCCCACACTATTTACATTAAGGGCTTTCGACCCTGCCACACATGTATTTAGTGATGCTGAAATGTTGATCAAATCACTAAATCACTTGGTAAAGACACTGTGAAGCTGTTTTTAGTATTACTAAAGAGAATATCTAGACATCCTGGAATTAAATCTTTTAAAAACGTGTTAGGATTCTGTCCTTAATATTTATACGACGTAATTATTGTGTAGCGGCATATGCCCTCAAAAGCCTTGCTGTGCTGTAAATCTTCACCCTTCCATAATGAATCAACATAGCATGCAAATGCTGAAATGCCATGCCATAAACAGCAGTACCTTCCAGGCAAATGTTGCCATTTGGGCTCATGCTTCATAAACTCTCTGTATGCTGCGATAGCCTCAAATTATTTTCCCCACATTCGTGTTCGACCATCTGTTTGTATTATTTTTTTTAGATGTCAGCCAGCAAAAGTGATACTCAACAAAAGTCGGTTCATCCCTTATAGTAACGCGACCAATTTCTGTACTATTTATTTTACTTTTTTTTGCACAGCAATGAATAATAATAAAATCAGTAGATCACCTTTAATTTAAAACAGACAACAACACACTGCATACATGTATTCAGTTTCATAAATATATTTAAGTAATACATTTTAAATAAACTAAAATAATACATGAGTCATGATTCTGTAAATTTAATTGGTCTAAGCCTAGATTTCTTTTTCCTTTTAAGTTTGTTTGCATAATACAGTATTAAACTACAGTGTCAGTAGTTATGAAGGTTAAAAAAAAAAGTGGGCCAGAGAATTTGGAGGTAACAGATATATCCTTGCCAAGGGTATAAATAACAAGTGTTGATGCAAACTATATCCCAAACAACACTGGAATTAGTGTGCGATTCATTTCAGCTTGATCTAAGTACAGTGAGTTACGCTGGGTGGGTCTCATAGTAAGCTGCCCTGTAGAAAACGGTTTTCCATGTTAGGATTTCTACACCCTACCACAGTCAATCTTCCCTGTTTACCGTTATATTATGTTTTTAAAGCAACTTTTGATGAATTCACCACCCAATTAAACAGCAACCATCTTATCTACATACAAGCCCCCCTTTCTGTTTTTCACCTGAAAAGAGAAGAGCGTAGATTTTATGAATCGATTTGAGTTGGTGCGCTCTTGCCAGCACCATCTGTGTGTGATATTATTATTTATTTATTTAGCAGACGCCTTTATCCAAGGCGACTTACAGAGACTAGGGTATGTGAACTGTGCATCAGCTGCATAGTCACTTACAATTACGTCTCACCCGACAGACGGAGCACAAGGAGGTTAAGTGACTTGCTCAGGGTCACACAATGAGTCAGTGGCTGAGGTTGGATTTGAACCGGGGACCTCCTGGTTACAAGCCCTTTTCTTTAACCACTGGACCACACAGCCTCCTCATAGTGGTAATAGTGGACGAAAGCCCCAGACTTTATTGATTACTAGTTATGGCCGCAACAGGATACTGTTTGAGCTTTGCCACGGGAATTGCTGTTGAAAAGACATACAATTAACCTAAATGGAATCACAGCTTTCTACATAATGCATGCCTGAGGCTAAAAACAGTGGCAAATTAGGTGGGATGATTTCAGACTCCCGGAATGATACAGACATTGTTATATGTGAAAGTGTTGTCTTTAAGTACCAAATAAATTTCTCTTTGAAAAATCTGAACACAAGCTGTATTTATGTGATTTGATACGTTACATTTAGACTTAACCATTGCTGTTAACAAAATTCGAGTAAGCTATAGAAAATTAAAATATCAGACAGGTGCCAGTTTAAAATTACAAAGTAGCCTGTCCTCAAATGAGGACAATAGCACTTAATGGCTTGTAGCTGCTCAGCTAAGAATCCTGCTGTATGCTTTCAGAGTTTATTGTAGTGCTTGCTATGCATGTATAAGTAAATGGTCTATCATTCACCAATCAAATTAACAAACATGTTGGAATAGATCATTCATTCAAATACATACACATATTGAAATGAGCACCACCTCCAGCTGTTTTACATTCAAACAAATGTGTAGTTGTGCTTGCCTTACCACTTGCACAAGTCATAAATCAATAAAAAATAAAATATGCATTGGATTACAGCATCTTCTTTGATGTCCTTTCAAGACAACAGCCTGCAGCGATTACATGATTTTAATTTAAACACAATTGCTATACAGTGGAAATGGATTTAAAGAGTAAGTAGAGGGGTCCCGAAAAATATAGCGCTAATACATCCCCACATGTTGCTACAACTGTTTAAATGTACCTGTGATTTTTCTTTTCATTGTTAACATCCTGACAACCTTTTACACTCATAACTTTAAACTGTTTCAAAGCTCTTTTCAAATTGGCCGCTCTAGTCCACTGATAGTGTAAGGATTATTGCCCACATTGTCAAACAGGTAACACAGCAGTAGCGATCTGTGATGTGGTACGGAACAGAAAAGTCAGAACTCTTATTATGTTTTTTAGTCTTTTTAGACTATAAATCACTGCAGGAAGAGCGATTTTAAAACTGTTTAAAGTTATAAGTGCAGGATGTTAACAATAAGAAGAAAAATTACAGGTACGTAATTTAAACAGTTGTAGCAACACACAGGGATGTATAACACTGTATTTTTCGGAACCCCACTACTTACTCTTTAAGTTATTTTAAAGAATCTTAGGTTTTAGATTGGGAGCCGGGTGTCAGATACACAAATAGAAATGACTCCAAAATTAGTGCAGTGAAGGTGAAATTTAGTTAACCTAAGTTTTTAACTAAGTAAACAATCTTCTAGAGGGGTATAATATATAACATACAAATACGGAGTTGAGGCTTGTCTGATGTGCTGGGGCAGGAATCCAGAGCTAAATATTTTCTTGCTGTAGTTATTATACCTGTAGTTAGTTTTTTGTTGTACTTGTATCATTTCATATTGAATTCTGTTAGGTAATATTGGCTTAATTTGCCTGTCTCGCCTAGAGGTAGAGAGTGTCTTGTCAGTTATTTTTACACTTACTTGTTTCTAATACTAACTTACCATGTCTCTGCTGAATTAGGTTGTGAAGATGTTGTCGCTTTGATCGCCTGTTTATGTTGGCATTTTCCATAGCTGCAATAAATTGAATACAGTTATTGTAGTTCGTGCATTTTGGTTTGAGCACAAGAGCAAATTCTTGCTGCAGGCCCAAAAGAAATTAATGTCATGGTGCTTTCAATCTAAATAAAAAGCATTGCCTGAAGTTCAATGTCAGCCACATCAGAAAATATTATTTAATAGCCCTACAAAGCAAACCATATACAGTACTGACACAAATGATGAAATAAGGAATGATATACAGCAAGACTAGGGGTGGAGATTGTATTTCCCATTTTTCCTCACTCAGACCCCTTACTTACTAAATACCTTGGTATCTCTAAATAGATATTTGTCTCTACTTTGAAAATATGCATACGATTTTAGTGAGAGATTCATCTCACAAGTACCGGTATAACAGTACCCCACAATGTCCTCCTTTTTCTTGGTCAGCAGTAAAATTGGGGATGGGGAGTTTGTTGCCGGAAAACTTCACTCAGACTACTTGCTCACTAAATATTTGTCTCCTTTTTAAAAATATGCAAGATTGTAATGTGCCGTCTGTCCCACGAGAGCTGTGGTAGCCTAAATATCCACTTATACCAATGCGTAAATAACTGTGTGTGGCATTTTCTGTTCATTTTCCCCTCAACAATAGATTTCTGGCTAAGGACTGCCAAGGACAGCACCACATTGAATAGCGTACAAGTCACCACTCAGGAAAATCAATTTTGGGGTAAAATAGAGAACAAAAGCTCCACCCAGTCATTCAGCATTGTTAGGTAATTCGTCATATTTAGGGGACCCCTGGACTTGTGAGATTAATTACTCATTAAAATCCTTAGAATATTTTTAAAAAGAAGACAATTTAGCTTATTCAGGGATACCAATATATTCATTGAGCAAGTAGTCTGAGTGAAGTTATCTGGCAACAAACCACGACTCCAATTTTAGAACATTTCAGGGTAGCATTCTACTTGTGTAATGATTTGCTCTTTTAAAGTATTTTAAAGAGGAGACAATTATCTATTCAGGGATACCAAGATAAGTAATGGGTCTGAGTAAGGAAAAAAAGGGCAATAAAATATCAATATTAACTCATCAGCAACTAGGAGAAGCTCCATTACACTATAAAAAACAGGTGTTGTCTCTTTAAAAACACACTGCCTCTATCTGGTCAAACTGACAACACACACAGTCATAAACTCCCCAGTTGCTACAGATTTATGATTTCCCGACCAAATCTATATGTTCTCACTGCACCGGAGTGTTGTGTTTTAGAGTTAACAATTTCATGATTTTTGTTTGTAAAACCCTTTAATGCAGATTAACAAAGAACAATGTAAAAGTTACATTTGTACTGTGTCTCAGCAGGGACTCCCATGTTTGTTGCATGTTTAAAATTGACACAAATGTTTGGAATTGATGTACATACAGAGTATGGTAAGGATACTAAGCACTGGCAAGCTGCACATGCAATGCATTTCAGTTCATCTTGCCCATTTTAAATGAAATCTGACATTGTGAACACAGCTGTGCCTGCAGGCAAGACATTTTCCAGTGAACCTTTGGTGGGTTTAATATTGCTTTATGTACATTGGAGAGGAAATTAAAATTCTGGGCTTTAGCTTTTTCTACAGAGGGCTCTTATCTGCTGTGATCTAAACATATCAACACTCTTTTACATTTCTGTGTTGCACTTTATATAGAGAGCTGTAACTGAAAATAAAAGCTTCCCCAGACACCAGCAGGACTGAATAATTAAGAAAGCTCATGTATCAGTTTAAAATATTTTGAATCAGAAGGTGCTTATTACCAAAACAGGGCAGCTTATTAGATTTTTTCAGGGTGTATTAAGCAGTGTTGTCTAGAGCTCCAGTTTTTCTTAATTTGAAATTGTGGTTATGCTTGCTTGCATTACTACAGGCTCTGGGGTCTTAAAAGTGAATCAAATGGCCTCTATTTAAGGGTATGTAGCGCAATACAGTAGTATTTTGCGAATAACTACTTTACTAAAGGTTACAGACAATGTCCTATTACAGAAAATGTCTATGATTTAAACTAAAAGAGAAACCATTAGATCAAGTTCTGGATAACATGAACTGACTGGCTATGATTGTGATAAGACTAAACTAGATACCATGAATACTTGAGGATAATTCTGTGATATTCACCAATGGCTTCAATTGTGTTGGGCTGTCTTTAGCGTCCTCATCCAAAACGGGTCCCTTATGCACTGTTTGTGTCCATCTGTTCATCAGTTATGTATTTCTTACATCCGCGGGGGACAGGTTAATTGTTACACTCTGGTGTACCAGCTGTACAAGTTTGAGCCCACGGGAGTTTTAAAAAGTTACGAGTCTTTGATAATGGAAACAGAACATAATATAGGAAGTGATTCTAAACGACAAGACGAACACTAAGTGTTCATACCAGTATCAAGTTGCTCTTTTAATATGTACAAAATGTTCAATAATTTGTAGTTCTCTAACCCCTATACTCATAATCAATAGAATTTTCAGAAGAAGAGCTCATAGTGCAAGATAATGAGGACCCTCTTTATGTGTGCGCACTGGGTTTAAAATAAATACATGGTTATGCTCATGGTGGTAAATTAAGCTTCTGTGCAACTTGAATAGAATTATATTGCCTCCAATAGAATTCTAAAATAAAAGAAAGATCAGCACCCGTGCTTCTGTTTTGTTTACATATTGGTGACGCAAAAGGCAAAGCGGAAATATATCTTTTTTTAGAATGATTTTCTTAGTGCATGAGGATGTTGGTAATACATAGTGTTATTTCTGTCTGCCTTCTGTGTTTAGCAAGAGGACATTCTGAACTAGGACTTAGAAAACTTCACACATAAGTGATCTTAATCAGTGTTGTTCTTGTAGCTGATTTTGCTTCTTGCCTTATTATTCTGCTACACATTGAGGAACTGCCATATTTTCCTCATTTCTAAGTGGTTTATTGTCCCACAACCTGACTGTCCATCTCCAGTTGAAGGAAACACTGAGCCTTATATAATCTTTTTTTTTTTTTAAATGTAGTAGTTACCAATTGTTTTGTATGATTTTCTCCCAATTTAGAATAGCCAATTATTTTTAGGCCTAGATGCATCAGAAGTGGAAGGGCTAGTTAAATGTGGTTTACATTTTCTCTGTGTTCAACTTGTCAGCCCTTGCAAAGTTTGTCAGTGCCACCTATATTGTAGAAATGTTGAATAGTGGAGCTACAGCTGTTTTGTAATGGAAATACTTAAGGTACTAGATATTTTTCATGCCATTCTTTTCACTAATGCATAAGGAAGCTATAGTCACTGATTAAGATGGGGGGGAAAGTACACATAAAATGTAGAATTTGAAAATAGCTTTTTTGACAGCTTTGTCAAAGACCAGTGACTCAGTATCTTTCTTCAGCTAATTAGTGTAGCATAATAGAGTTACTTTTTTGAGCAGGGTATTCAACTCTCATCTTTGCTGTGGCTTACGACTATTTGGGGAGATTTTCAAAAAACAGTGTTAGTGGTATAGTAACAACATCTTTTAATAGCAAGTGATTTTTCTGACTAAATTTATTAATAAAATCAACCTGTTAATGTTTTGAAATTGAGTCTGAGGTTGTTAATGAACATATTTCTTGTTAAAAAGCTTTTTTTTTTGTTGGATGGGGGGTAAGCCTTTTATGTAGGCTTGGTTGGCATTTATTTTCTTATGTTGACATCTACTTTTGTTGTTTTTTAGTATGTACGATTGTAGGCAATAAATAAATGTTTGAAGTGCCATTTGTATTTGTAGTTGTTAGTTATTATAGATGTATACCATGTATGTAGCATTTCATTATGTATTTATTAAGCTTTTAAAATTACGATAGAACTCCCTAACCCAATACACAGTTTGTTTAATTGTTTGAATTCCTCTAAACATGTTGAATGCATTTTCTCTGTGTAAGGAAACTGTATTGTAATATCTAGTATGCTATTTTCTTTACCAAGATTCCATTATTTACTCTTAGGTTTTTATTTGTATAATTTAAATAAAATCTACAGTACAGGTAAGTTATCATATAATGTACAGTACTGTGCAAAAGTTTTAGGCAGGTGTGAAAAATGCTGTAAAGTAAGAATGCTTTCAAAAATAGACATGTTAATAGATTATATTTATCAATTAACTAAATGCAAAGTGAGTGAACAGAAGAAAAATCTAAATCAAATCAATATTTGGTGTGACCACCCTTTGCCTTCAAAACAGCATCAAGCATCAATTCTTCTAGGTACACTTGCACACAGTTTTTGAAGGAACTCGGCAGGTAGGTTGGCCCAAACATCTTGGAGAACTAACCACAGTTCTTCTGTGGATTTAGGCAGCCTCAGTTGCTTCTCTCTCTTCATGTAATCCCAGACAGACTCGATGATGTTGAGATCAGGGCTCTGTGGGGGCCATACTATCACTTCCAGGACTCCTTGTTCTTCTTTACGCTTAAGATAGTTCTTAATGACTTTCGCTGTATGTTTGGGGTCGTTGTCATGCTGCAGAATAAATTTGGGGCCAATCAGATGCCTCCCTGATGGTATTGCATGATGGATAAGTATCTGCCTGTACTTCTCAGCATTGAGGAGACCATTAATTCTGACCAAATCCCCAACTCCATTTGCAGAAATGCAGCCCCAAACTTGCAAGGAACCTCCACCATGCTTCACTGTTGCCTGCAGACAATCATTCGTTATGCGCTCTCCAGCCCTTCGGCGAACAAACTGCCTTCTGCTACAGCCAAATATTTCAAATTTTGACTCATCAGTCCAGAGCACCTGCTGCCATTTTTCTGCACCCCAGTCCCTGTGTTTTTGTGCATAGTTGAGTCGCTTGGCCTTGTTTCCATGTCGGAGGTATGGCTTTTTGGCCTCAAGTCTTCGATGAAGGCCACTTCTGACCAGACTTCTCCGGACAGTAGATGGGTGTACCAGGGTCCCACTGTTTTCTGCCAGTTCTGAGCTGATGGCACTGCTGGACATCTTCCGATTGCGAAGGAAAGTAAGCATGATGTGTCTTTCATCTGCTGCAGTAAGTTTCCTTGGCCGACCACTGCGTCTACTGTCCTCAACGTTGCCCGTTTCTTTGTGCTTCTTCAAAAGAGCTTGGACAGCACATCTGGAAACCCCTGTCTGCCTTGAAATTTCTGCCTGGGAGAGACCTTGCTGATGCAGTATAACTACCTTGTGTCTTGTTGCTGTGCTCAGTCTTGCCATGGTGTATGACTTTTGACAGTAAACTGTCTTCAGCAACCTCACCTTGTTAGCTGAGTTTGGCTGTTCCTCACCCAGCTTTATTCCTCCTACACAGCTGTTTCTGTTTCAGTTAATGATTGTGTTTCAACCAACATATTGAATTGATGATCATTAGCACCTGTTTGGAATAATTGTTTAATCATACACCTGACTATATGCCTGCAAAATCCCTGACTTTGTGCAAGTGTACCTAGAAGAATTGATGCTGTTTTGAAGGTAAAGGGTGGTCACACCAAATATGGATTTGATTTAGATTTTTCTTCTGTTCACTCACTTTGCATTTAGTTAATTGATAAATATAATCTATTAACATGTCTATTTTTGAAAGCATTCTTACTTTACAGCATTTTTTCACACCTGCCTAAAACTTTTGCACAGTACTGTATGTATCCAGAGTTCAGATACAGTTGCATTGGTAATTTCTGTAACAATACACTAGATGCAAATAACGGTATATTTTAGCAATACAACAAACATTCCATAAGGTTAAAATGATTAAAACACGTGAATAAATCTCCTTCATAACCACAAGTATAGAAAAGGCTTAAATATATGTATAACTACAAGTATTGAATTATCTAGGTAGTCTGTAAGAAATTAACCCTGGTCCTGTACACTCTCTCTCTGTATCGACGGCATCACAGCCACGGTCTGTTACATATCTGTTTCAGGGCGAGTTATATACTCTTTTTCGTTAATTAAAACCCTCCTTTTCCAACTGCAAAATCACTCTTGATAAATTGTGACAATTAACATGGATTTCCTTTAAAATTCCCACACAAACTAAATAAACAGTCGTAAGAAGCACCACTCTTTAAGATATGAACTTTATTTCGTAAATCAACATAATTTCGGAAATCACATTAGCACGATTATTTAATAACGAAATAGGCATAACGACCAGCCACAATCATTGCTACGTACCCATTTGTTGATTAACACTGGAGTTATCATTTACGACCTTTCTTGCCCGTTGTGTTTGAGATTTTAACTTTGGAATTCTGTGGCATCAGATGGCATGACTGTCAGGTCCTCATGACTTTTTGGACAAAACAGGGCATTTGTCCCATCTTCTCCTGCCAACTGAGGACTTGTATTCTGTTCAGAATAGACTATTTTGAATAGACTATTCTACTTGTAATAAAACCGTTGTCATTATTAAGACCATCCAGGATACAGTAAAAAAGAAAAAGTATTTGGATCAATTTAGTGGTGACTTACCTCAACACCATAAGCTCTACCCTTCATACTAGCAACACTCTTATTAGTCCCATGATCACCTCACAGTGCTGTACAAAAGATAAATAAATAACTTAAGTTGTAGTGTAATTGTAATAATGGCAACGCTGAGGCGTGTTCCTCACTAATAATGGAACTCCCTTGTTCAAATAATAAACATAGGATTACTAGGCTAAAAATGGTTTGCAATTTTTTTTAAAAATGCTAATGCAGCTAAAAACAAGAAAACAAGAAGAAAAAGGAAAAACATGTTGCCTTTTTCTGTCATTTCCCTGAAGGGGGAAGGGGGACCTGTGGCTGGCTGCTGGTGTGCGGGCACGTGCATTCGCTGTTGAGTGACAGGCAGGAGATCGAGACAGAGGTTGTAATTGATACTCCCCGCAGGTGTATTTATATACATGCAGACAGCTCACGTGACACTACCAGCAATGGTGGCACACTGAGGACATACAGGGGAATGTACGTAAAGCAAAATAAAAACACAGTACAAAAACTATAAAATAAAAGGTATGAAAATGACATGCGCTACTCCCCAATGCCTGGAGGTCCCGCTTGCACACCTCGCTATACTTTATGGGGCTCTACCATCCCAGAACTAATCTTTTAATTTATTAACACAAACCCCGACTCCGACCGTCGGTGGTTTTGGCTTCTTCTTTTGGCTCCGATCCCAGGTCACTCATGGCGATCAGAGGACGATATTCAGCCCATTGTCCTTGGCTTTGCTGCAGCCCTGTGGTGAATAAACGGGACATTTTTATACCCGACGCTGGAAGAACACCTACCTGCTGATTATCCACAGCTGGTAATCACACACAGCGGGCAGGCTCTCCCAGGAGCGTCAGGTACTTCATTAATTATTTACAATAATTACAATAAACACACACTATTTACAACATTCAGACAAAAACCCCTCTTCATGCGCATGGCTCCTGTCCTGCTACTGGACCATACTGATATTTCTAGCCAAGAATGGTTTGGTTTAGTTTGGGTGCAGTTTCCACCCTTCCCCCGCACCCACCCCCCTGACATTTTGTTAAAGCAAAATAAAATTGTTACTTTTTATGAATCCGGCAACAAAAGGAATCGAAATCGCCTTTTTTTTGTAGCCAATTTTGTAAACGTTAACAGTTTATGATGCAAAACACACCTATATTTAGCTGCAATGGAATATAAATGTAATAATAAAATATTACAATGCATCAGTTTCATTTGGATAGAAATTCAAAGTAATGATAAGTTTAATGATAAAGGGTTCACAGATATGTTATTATTTTTTGTATTTTTTACAAATTTGCTCTACTGAATGGTACCCTTGTTTGCAACATTTTATTCCAGTCATAATTTGAGGTTTTTTTTGTTTTTAGTTAAACTGCTAGAAACTATTCGGTTTTTTCAAAATTTCTAAATAATTGGTTCAATTAAATTTAAATGTATTGTCAAAATACATCAAATATAGATATTGTAGCGATCCATGCATTTGTGTTTATGTACTTGTGGCAAAGTGGTTCGCAGTGCTCCGGTGTACAGGTGATTTCAAGGTGCTCCAGACAAAGGACAAACACAAAGTTCACAGGTCAGGTTCTTTTAATATGCTTGACGAGGTTTTTAAATAATAAAGCTGGCTCTACCCAGCGATTTGGGTATTGCCAGCAAAAACTGGACTCAAATAATAAAGCTGGCTCTACCCAGCAATGGGTATTGCCAGCGCCAAAAACAAGGGGTTGCAGTCCTGAAATAATAATTCAAACACAAAACACATAACACAGTCACAAACAACACGTCTCCAGACTGTGTGCTCTGGTGCAGGTGCGGTGCTCTGAGTGATGGTGCTTTCGTGCGTTCAGGTCCGGGCTGGCTTCTGGCTGCAGCTCCCGGCTTCGTATCAGCCGTCTGTCAAAGACAAACACAAACGTTTTTATCAATGGAACGATACTTCATTCAAGGTTCCCGTCCTTGTCTCCTCCCATTAACCACAACAAAGGAACCGATTACGGCGTCACGTCCCCAAAAGTACCCTAAGCCCCGCCCTCCGATAGCTAGATCAATTCGTCTCCTCCAATTCATGACTGAAACGTCGCTCACCGTACTCGGGCGATGACTCCTGGGACCGTGACGCCGCCCTCTTCCTGAATGGCCAGCTTCCGACTGCCCCTGGAATGAACTGCCCAACCATTCAGTACGAAGCCCGCAGGTCCTGTTGTACAGTGCCCTCACTGGTCGAGAGGGAGATTTGTTGATTCGGATTCATTCGCTCTTCGTCACAGTACTGTATTCCCTGTCTGTTTGCATGCTATGTGTTAGTCACTCGTTGCTGTATTCCGCCATTGCTTGTTTACCTTTTGTGTGTGTGTTCCTGTACCATAGACAATAGTTCCAGCTGCACTGGCTTTTACAAATTCATTGTATTAATTCAAATTTAAAAGGAAATGTATCAAACAGTGCTGGTTGCATTAATTAAAGCAAAAAAATAAAAATAAATGTGTTTTCTTAATCAGAACCACACATACTTTACAAGTGTACCACTGCATTGCACTGACATGTAGAACAAGTTACAGTATGTTATGTATTAAAGTCATTCAAAGTACTCCATTCAAACAATGTCTCCTACAACGGGCCATAAACACGTTCCTGCTCTATCAGCTCATTTTTCTTTCGACATATTTAAGTTTGTCTTAGTTTTATGTCACATACTGTTTTTTCAGCACTTTCGGCAAATTCAACAACGCGCAATTTCAAACCTGTTGTGTAGCATTTTCGTTTTTTGTCTGACTGTCCTACTTTATCCAGTGTAATCGAGCCTTTGGCTCTCAGGTTTGTTGTGCACGAGTTATTTGACCCAACACAGGAATTTCTTTTTCAGCGTGTACTTTTATTCACAAAATAAAATAAACAAACAAAGCAAAAACTTAGCTCCAACCGGTAGTGCTAAACTAAGCTTGTTGTTTTTTTTTTTTTTTTCTTTCTGATTAATCCTAACCTTACACTACTTGACGTCTAAGCTGTTTTCCAGTCACACACAATCCAATACAGGTCTCCACAGTATCTTTGCTGATTCCGACCAGTCAGATCTCCTCACGGCTGTACGCAGCCTTCACCACAGCAGTCCTCATTACAGGGTTTCCCCTGCCTTTATGCAGGGCCCCATTGAAACAAATTGGCACCAGGTGCTTCGCCTGACTCCTCCCCCTGTTCTGCCACACCAGTCTCAAAAAGCATTGCAGTTACAACAAACTTAAACTTGATAAATTTGCTTAGCTTTCTAACCAATAGCTGTTTGCTATGGATCCCAGGGGTGGGTTTAGTCTGAATGTTGACAAATCAATGGCTCGGGAGGGTGGGAATAAGGAAATTCATAGAATTTGACACCTAGTGTTAACAGTGGTAAAGCAGTATGCTTGTGATGTTTTTAGTCTGAAAGAGTCTGAACGCTTACATTTATCATGCAAAGTGACTTAGGGTATTGAGAGTAACAAATTAAAACTTTTAATTAGAACAGTGGTTTTGTGTTAGAGCATGAAAAAATAATCAGGTTGTTGACAGTCAAGTTTGTGTGAGCCATAATAACCGTGGCTGTAGTAATCCCATTGTGGCGCTGGTACAATAGTTTAATATTAGACGCAACGGCGCACCAGTGTATTAGTCGCTCCCCCCATTTAAGGGCCCCGCAAAAATGCCTAGAAAATCGACAACGTTTTTTACGGTAGCTGGCTCTGGCTACCACTTTATACCACCAGCGGAAACCACAAAAGAAAATAGGTTTAGCCTTACAAAATGGACCCGATCTGGTCTTTTTTTTTAAATTTAATTAATTTTTTAAAATTTTAATTTGTTTTTCTTTTGCCTTTCAGAAATAAATTTGAACAATTTTATTTGGATGTAGGTTTGAGAATGAAGCCCAATGTTAGAAAAGAAGATATTTCCTAATTGTTGTAATCTGGGTATGTAGAGGCTGCATATCATACGTCATACTCAAATTGTGATGAAAATGGCTAAGGACATGTCTGTCGGACTGATGATGCTATAGACAAATATGTCACATTTTGTAAATTTTAAGATCAAAGTGCACTGATGTGGTAAACATTGAAACAACAACTTCGGAATCTGAAAAATGACTTGCAGCATACAGCAGCTCAGAGTAGAAAGTGGTGCATAACTGTCTGAAGAGTTGTGGTAATCCAGAATTTCATAGCCAACAAAAATATTGCCTGTGTTTTTTTGTTTCAATCCCTAACCGTGACCAATATTTGGAGACGTACAGTGCCAGAGTGTACACATCTTTTAGTCACCCTGGACTTTCTATAGCACACCAAGGACAAGGGTTTCGCTGAGCACAACACAAGTTGGCTTAACCCTTTCATGTCTGTACATGGCGACCTCATATGGGAACAGATACAAACATGCTGCTCCTCTTTATATGGGGACATATGGAAGACGCAAATGCATCATAGGTTCTTATGAGGATGCAACTTTTCCCCTTTTGGAAAAAAAATGAAAAAAACATTCAATGAAAAATATATTTATTATCTGCTTTTTTTCAGCTATTTTCAATATTTCATGCATGAAAGTGTTATAATACTCCAAATCAGGAAGCTTAGTTTTAAAGGTGTACTTCAGCAGCATGTAACACATACAGAACTGTACAGCGTGATAAGCAACAAAAAAAAGCGCCACGCTCCCTGCAATGTATATAAATGTGCACTTCCTGCATCTGCGAAACAGGGAGGTGCATACTGTAGGTCAGAGAAGAGGCTTGGTGTAAACTGTTAGTTCCAGGGCAAGACAGAGACAACCACCACAGAGCTTGTTAAAGCTGAATTAATAGATACGCATGCAAGTAAGTGATTCAGTATGTTTTGGTATTTACCCACTGTTGTGTGGGCAGAATAGTGTTCAGTTCTGGTGGTTAACAGTGTAGCATGTTTACAGTTGCCTGTCACTTTCTAATTTTAGTTAAGTGTGAAAACTGTTTAGAAAAAGGAAGATGCTGTTTGTGTGTCTGGTCACAGTCTTGGAGCAACTATTAATACATTTATTTTAGTTCAGAGAAGGAAAAGGGAGCATTTTGAAAACATGAACAGAAGCAAGATTACAGAGGACAATAATTGAATTGGAATACAAAATACAGTATAGCAGTTTATTTAGCCTTGAAGCTGAATTTTCATAGCATGTTTTTGTAGATTTCCAGTAAAAACCTGTAGCACTTTATTTAAACCTTGCAGATATGGAACATGTGAGCTTGCAAAGTTAAGTTAATCATTTTGTATTATTCTTGTTCTCAGTTTTTAAACAAATCCTGTCTTTAAAATTACACGATTTGCTGAAATATTCACTCTGGCATCTGTAAATAGCAAAGATTACATGTCTGGACTTAAATTATTGCTTTTTGAATGGCAAGTACCAAAGAAGTAGACTTCTTGAATAAAGTACTATTTGCTTTAATTCAATGAAAATAGCACCACCTCAGGCTTCAGCTGATGTCAAAGTTCAGCTGATGGCACTTTATTGAAATTATTATTTGTTTATTTAGCGGACGCCTTTATCCAAGGTGACTTACAGAGACTAGGGTGTGTGAACTATGCATCAGCTGCAGAGTCACTTACAACTACGTCTCACCCGAAAGACGGAGCACAAGGAGGTTAAGTGACTTGCTCAGGGTCACACAATGAGTCAGTGGCTGAGGTGGGATTTGAAGCGGGGACCTCCTGGTTACAAGCCCATTTCTTTAACCACTGGACCACGCAGCCTCCATTTGTAATAAAATAATTTGACACTTGCTGCTTTTGATAATAATCCCCAACTACACCTGTGGGTCACCAGCAGAGCTGGAATTACTTCACTGTAGAGTTTTGTGTAAACATGTTTTTGTTTGTTTTGTATGCACACCTACTGTAAGATTGAAAGATAGTTTTCCTTGACCTCAGCTTACCCTAGTCATGATTTTATTTGCTTAACTATTCTGTTGTCATAAATATTCTTTTAAATTTGTATTGTGATTTAAGTAGTTTAGATGCATGTTACAAATGGTGCAAATATGATTCTGATGTGTCTTGTGGTTTCCCAGCATTTGGTAGGATATTTGGGGGAGGGGAGGCTGCATAGCCAGCTGTGTGTGCTCATAGGGGATGGCTCAGGATGAAAGGAAGCTGGACCTATTGAATACACTTCTAACAGAACAGGAGTCAAGCATGTTGTAACTGTATTAGCAAGCGGAATTAGAAGGCCCAGGTGTTTGGTTGTTTATTTAATATTTTAGGACGTAAACAACATTCAGATTTGATCTTCCCATTAAGTTCCTTGGTGCAATTACAGCAATTGCTGTGCACTCTGGCTGTAAATAAAAACAGTAAATAATGTAAGTTTTTATAATGCAAGTAAAAAAATATATATACATCATCCTTAATATTTACATTAGAACCAATTTTTCTACCAATATCATCACAGGTGAACCCAAGCTCCAATGAATGTAAATTCACATTTACATAAACTTCCTCCATGTCTCCAGGTTTTGAGCATGTAGAATTTGAGTTGATGGTCAAAAATATTTCTTGCTAGTATAATCTTGACTATTAGAATCAAGAATCCTATGCAAAACAATACAGCAATTTCTTTTAGAACCAACTGATCTTATCAGGAAATAGAACTGTGGTTTAATGCCACCTGGTTTTATGATCTCCGTGTCTAATGTAAATTGATGCTGTTGTGTATGTATCCTTGGCTTGTTTACTGCAACTGTCTGAACTAGGTGTTAACTAAACCGCATATACAGTTTGTTTTGCATGCACATTTATATTGATCCTTGGTAGAGGTTGGTGAAGTCTTCCAAAGGGTTGTAATATTCTGAAAGTACAGTATACAGCTATGGCCAAAAGTTTTGCATCACCTAGAATTTTAGGATTGAGACATAATACATATGAGCATCATTTAGATATTTTATTTATCATATACAAAGAAACTACAAAATGATATCGCAAACGTCTGCTGGAAGCCATAATAGTAGTACAGTATTTCATGTTAGATTTCAAAACGTCACAAACTAAAGTGGTTAATATGTTAACGTAACATTATTCAGCAGGTTTCATTCAACCTTGTCAAATGTCTTTTAAGGCTGTTAAGGGTTTCATTTCGTCATTACTATATACCAGAGGTGACCAAACCATGGCTCGCAAGCCTCATGCGTCTCTTTTGCAGTTCAAGTGTGGCTCCCGGTGAAATGCTGGGTGATGCACAGATTGAGGCTCGAATGAACTGAAGAAAGAATAATAAACAAAAACTGAGAGAAAGTAAAAATAAACACAAGAAGTTTTATTATTTTTGTTCTCTGTATTCATTCGTGTTAATTATTCTTTCTTCTCTCCCATTCTCTCTCTCTCACCTGTTTCTTTGAGCCTGCATGTTCACTGCAAGGATATTTCATCACTTGTTGACTTTCAACACTGCTCGCTGGCGAATACGTATTTCGATTTTGAAATCAACAAGTGCTCGTTCGTTTCGTGGAGACAGTGGCATTCATTGAGCAAACCATCCAGGACCACGAGTAATAAACCAACGTATGAGGCTTTCAACCAGACTGGGAGAGAGTTTGCTTTCACTGAAAACAGTGGTAAACCTGTATCTCATCTGCAACAAATTGCTTCCACACTGTAGTCTGTACAAGGCGAGCAACCTCAAACGTCATTATGAAATAAATCACAACACATTTTCATCTGAATATCCTCCTGGATCACACTTAAGGCAGAGGCTCCTTTTGACGTTCAGTAAAGAAGCTGCTTTAACAACTCAAGCGAGTTTTGTATGGCAAGCATGGAATAGCTCTCGTGGCAAACGTCCTTATTCAGATGAATTAATCTTTTCATAAAATTGGAGTGTTGGCACTAGACTAGAGAATGCATGTTTACATGTTATATTGCAGGTCTAAAATGTATATTTAGATATCTTGCATCTTGTCATGAGCAGGTACAAAATAAATACAGTGCATTTGTCATCCACAAAGCTCTTAACAGTATGTAATACACGCAGCAGTCATACAAAGTTTTTATTTTTATTTTTTATAAAACCAGCATTCAGCTTGTCAAAAAGAATCCTTTCAAAAATGTGTCTGCGGTGTTTTTGGTGAAATCAGGTCAGTTGTTGTATTTTGCTTCATAATAACCGAAATTTATTTTATTTAAAGTGCATAAATGTGGCAAAGTGGCTGCTGAATAGAAACAGGTGTAGGCGTGATGCAGTGCAGAAATAATCACTCAGAGAAAACTGTAATCCAGTTTGGAAAAGGGGTTTGTTTTATTTTTAAAACTCCCGGTCTGGCAACCAAACAGTAATCCCCTGGCAATACACACCAATGCGTAGAGCACAATAGGAAACAATAACTGGTTTTGCAAACCGAATAATAGTACACGTTATCCGTCTGT
>CM060249.1:25874472-25915110 GCA_030684275.1 Acipenser oxyrinchus oxyrinchus | reverse complement strand
TAAATCTCCCTCTCGACCTGTGAGGATACAAAGTAGCGAAAGGGAAAGGCTTTGGACAGGTTGTCCTGACAGTTCATTCCCTGGGTCGGAAGTCAATCAGCCTGGAAAAGGCGAGACTCCAGTGCGAGAATGTATTGACCGGGAAGGTAAGCGAGGTAGCAGCTGCAGGCAATAGAAACAGCTGCAATCGTTTGCCAAGGGGTCATGCATAATCGCATAAAAGGGGCTGGAGTATTGTAAATCTTTTCCTTCGCTTGGGTTTTTACGTGGAAACTGGAAGGACCGGAGATTTCCCCAAATAAATAAAGAAAGGAGTTCGTGAGTGTTTTGTTTTGTTTCTTTGTCTGTTTAGTAATTGTCTGTGTTTGTACTCACTAGGCGGCTAAACACAGATCCGGAGCTGTCGCCAAGGGCCAGCACGAAACGGATCATCACTGCACTACTGTCACGAATAAACTTTGTTATCAGCACTTGTTTCACTAATAGCACGTAGTATATTGTACCTCACCACAAGCACTGAGAGCACTCACTTTGGAACAGTGATCGTGTGTGTCTAATTGTGTGTGTTTTGTACCGTGTTTATTATTTGCGGGACTGCAACCCTTCGTTTTATTACTGTGCAATACACATTGTTGTGTATTGCCAGCTCTTTATTATTTACTGGCGGGTCATCAGACCATTGGATTATAAAACATTAAAACAATCATTTTCACCCGTACTTTGTTGTCTGTGCGTTCTTGGAAGTACTGTATCCGCACTGCACCTGCTATACACCTGCTACCACTTACCACTTTGCCACCGTGGTGTCAGACACGGGATGGATCATAACGCACTAAGCGGAGCTGCTGGAGGCACTGGAGAGCAGGCGGGGCGCAGAGGAGAGAAGGAGAGGGCGCTACACGCTCATTGAGCGGGTAGGGCTAGCATTGTCCACAGTGCAAGCCCCTACCGCAGCACCAGCGATGTCGGCACCGAAGGCTCGGGCAATGAAGATGTCGGCGGAGGGCGACCGGGCGTGCTTGGTGGCGTTGAAAGGATGGCTACCACCGCGTCATGGCAGCGGGAGTTCTGGGCAAGCCAGCTGGGACCCTGCCTGATCGGGGAGGCTCAGGCAGCCTACCAGGCCATGAGCGACCTCAGCGCTGCCAGCTACGACCTGGTCAAACAGGCCATTCTCCGCCCGCCTCAACATAGCGGCAGAGACCCACGGGTTCGGTTTAGGGAGTACCGAAGATCCCGGAGACACGCCCCAGGGTGGTTGCAGAAGCGGTTATGTGACCACATGGTGCACTGGCTGACCCCGAGACCAAAACCAACGTGCAAATGGGGAAGCAATAGTGGTGGAGCAGTTCTGCCATGTGGTCGGCGCCGATACCCAGGCTTGGATACGGCGCCACAACCCCGACACCCTGGAGGCCGCTGTGAAACTGGCCGAGGACTACGAGGACTCCCTAGTTTCTGCCGGACCGGGATACTGTCGGCTCCTGCCCTTCGGAACAGCCGACCCTCACCTCTCTCTCCTCCAACACCACCACCACCATCAGTCCGGGACCCAGACCTCCGAGACCGCCGACCCCAATGGGCCACCTTGCCTCCCCTTCATGGAGACCAAGGTTGGCCCCAGCTGGGGTAGAGGTGCTGCCCTGCCCGTTGCCATACCAGCAGCGGGACAGACACTTAACCACTGTTTCCTCTGTCCCCGATTTGTTTTAGGTGCAACCAACAGGGACATCTGGCCAGGTCATGCCCGCTGCCATGGAGTGTGGCGTGGCCGCATGTAATGGGCACCTGAGATAGGTAAGCGTGGGGAAAATGGTCGGGAGGGGCCTTGTATGATTGATGTGGTTTTAGGCAATGTGAAAACCCACGCATTAGTGGACACGGGATGTGAGCAAACCTTGATTAGAACAGCTCTCTTGGGCGGTGTGTCGTGGCGGCCACGTGGTCAGGTGGCCATCTCCTGTATCCATGGAGACACGGCGGCATACCCACACTAAAAGTATATTTATCGGTAGGACCGATAAAGCGTCACCTGGTAGTAGGGGTGGCGGAAGGTTGCCACACCCAGTTATTCTGGGCGAGACTGGCCAAAATTTAAAGAACTAATGCAAATAATGGCAGTCTCGGCCGCTGCGTAAGCGTGGCAGAAGAGAAGAAAAGGAGCGGATTGGTGATGTGTTTCCTTTTCAAGCTGAAATGTTTTCTCCTATTTTCCGTCCTAGAAAAACAAATAAGGAGAGACGGACCGCAAAATGGGAGGGAGCATCCCTGAGACAAGGCTGGGGTCTGGTGGGAGAATGCTTGAATGGTAACAAGCGCCAGTCAAAGGAGTCGAGCGCAGTGTGACCGAGAGGCGAGGTTACTGGGCCATCAAGGGCAGATGTTACTCCGGCCCCTCTCAATATACCGGACATGTGGCACTCAAGCGCGGACATAGTGTGGGGCCAACATAATGACCCGTCACTAGTGCACGCTTGGGGGCAGGTCCGGTCTATTGAAGGTAAGGATGTTGATGGCGCTGGGCGCTAGTATATCCACACTTCAGTATCAAGGGCGATTACTATATAGGGTAAATCTAGCCGCGGGCACAGGACAGCCTGTAACACAATTATTGGTTCCCCGTCTTGTCGGTCCGAGGTCATGAGGCTGGCGCATGATATCCCTTTTGCGGGGCACCTCGGAGCTGACAAGACAAGGGAGCGGATATTGGCTCGATTCTATTGGGTAGGTCTTCATACTGATGTGTCGAAATATGTAGCCACATGCCCAGACTGCCAGCGAGTAGCGCCCGGTCGAGTCGCCCGCCCTTTGGTTCCACTGCCGATTATTTCCACTCCTTTTGAGCGCATTGCAATGGACATAGTGGGCCCTCTGCTACCTTCTGACTCTGGGTATACGCATATATTAGTAGTGGTAGATTATGCAACGCGATATCCAGAGGCAGTTCCATTGAGGTCCACTAGTGCGCTGCAATAGCCACCGAGTTAGTACAGATTATGGCTAGAGTAGGGATCCCCAAAGAGATCTTGACTGATCATGGAACCAACTTTCTGTCTAAAACGTTACAGCAGGTATATAAAATATTAAAAATACGTCCCATCAGGGCGTCTGTTTATCATCCACAGGCGGACGGTTTGGTGGAGCGTTTTAATCAGAACTTTGAAGTCGATGCTGAGGCGGTTTGTAGCGCAAGAGCAAAAGCATTGGGCATCGCTCCTTCCCTACCTCCTTTTGCAGTGAGAGAGGTGCCGCAGAGTTCGACTGGGTTCTCCCCTTCGAGCTCTTGTGCGACCGACAGCCTCGCGGCATCCTCGATCTGTTGAGAGAGGGTGGGAAGAGCACAAAGGCTCCTCAAAAATGTAGTGAAGCATGTGCTCCTACTAAGAGATCGCCTAGATTTGGTTGGTCGTTTGGCCCAGGACAACCTCAGATCGGCTCAGCACCGACAACAGCAGCATTACAACAAAAATGCACTAATTGAACCTTTCGACCAGGAGACAAGGTAATGCTGCTGCTTCCCTCCTCAGAATCCAAGTTATGTGCTAAATGGCAGGGGCCATATGAAGTGATTCGGGCTATAGGAAAGGTGAATTATGAAATTAGACAGCCCGATCGCCGTAATGAGCGTGAAATTTATCATGTCAATTTATTAAAGCCCTGGCAGGCAAGGGAGGTCTTGTTTATAGCCCCAGGCAACATAGAGGATGATTTAGGCCCCTGTCCAGAGACTCCTAGCACAAAAATCATTCCAATGGGGAACAATTGGTTCCAGACCAGCAGCGGGAGCTGCGTAAGCTTATTGAGGAATTCAGCGATGTTTTTCTGACTTGCCCGGCAGAACTAATTTGGTTGAATATGACATTATCTCTCCACCAGGTGTCATCGTGCGGGAGAGACCTTACGGATCCCAGAAAGTCGGCGAAGTGGCGTTAGCAAAGAGGTGTGGGACATGCTCGAACTTGGGGTGATTGAACCTTCCAGGAGCGAGTGGTGCAGTCCTATTGTCATAGTGGCTAAGAAGGGCGGCACCAACCGCTTCTGCGTGGATTTCAGGAAGGTAAGCGCTATTGCCAAGTTCGATCGTACCCTATGCCTCGGGTCGACGAACTTTTAGACAGACTGGGTAAGGCGAGGTTTATCTCCACTTTGGACCTGACGAAGGGATACTGGCAGATCCCTTTAACCCGCAGTTCTAGAGAAAACCGCATTTTCAACACCAGAGGGCTGTTTCACTTCAAAACCATGCCGTTTGGGCTACATGGTGCGCCGCTGCTTTTCAGAGACTGATGGATCAGGTTTTACGCCCACATCATGAATATGCAGCAGCGTATATTGATGGCGTGGTCATTTACAGCTCCACCTGGCGAGAGCATTTGGCTAGGATTGCAGCCGTCCTTCAGTCTCTAAGGGTAGCCCGGCTGACAGCTAACTTGAGAAAATGTGCGTTTGCCAAGACAGAGACTCAATATTTGGGATTTTTAATGGGGAATGGAAGGGTGAGACCTGTAGTCACTAAAATCCAGGCTTTGGTTGATGCAGCGATCCCCAAAACCAAGACTCAGGTGAGGTCACTGCTGGGATTAGCCGGTTATTACCGCCGCTTCATCCCGAGTATGCCACAGTGGTTAACCCTTTAGTTGACCTCACCAAAAGAGTGCTCCAAATTTAATTAAGTGGTCAGCTGAGTGTCAGGGGCGTTTGATACTATTAAGCGTAGACTTTGCCAGGCCCCACTCTTATCACACCAGATTTCACCAAAGATTCATCCTCCACACCGGCGCTCGGATGTGGGTTTGGGTGCTGTCTTGTCTCAAAAGGTAGATGGAGTAGAACACCCGATACTGTACATCAGTAAAAAATGCTACCTCGGGAGCATAACTACTCCGTGAGTCGAAAAGGAGTGTTTGGCCATTAAATGGGCTACTCACTCTTTACGATACTACCTGCTGGGACACTCATTTGACCTTGTCACAGACCACGCCCACTCAAGTGGTTAAGCACAATGAAGGACAGCAATGCCCGGATAACTTCGGTGGTATCTGGCGTTGCAGCCCTTCATGTACCATATGGTACACCGTGCAGGGAAAGACCATCAAAATGCGGATTATTTTTCCCGGGAGGGGGGAGTGGAGAAATGGGAAAGATAGATTCAGCCGAGTGTTCCTTCGGCTCCACTCTGAGCGGTGGGATATGTGGCGGAAATATAATGAGTTCTGGTTGTAAATCTCCCTCTCGACCTGTGAGGATACAAAGTAGCGAAAGGGAAAGGCTTTGGACAGGTTGTCCTGACAGTTCATTCCCTGGGTCGGGAAGTCAATCAGCCTGGAAAAAGACGAGACTCCAGTGCGAGAATGTATTGACCGGGAAGGTAAGCGAGGTAGCAGCTGCAGGCAATAGAAACAGCTGCAATCGTTTGCCAAGGGGTCATGCATAATCGCATAAAGGGGCTGGAGTATTGTAAATCTTTTCCTTCGCTTGGGTTTTACGTGGAAACTGGAAGGACCGGAGATTTCCCCAAATAAATAAAGAAAGGAGTTCGTGAGTGTTTTGTTTTGTTTCTTTGTCTGTTTAGTAATTGTCTGTGTTTGTACTCACTAGGCGGCTAAACACAGATCCGAGCTGTCGCCAAGGGCCAGCACGAAACCGGATCATCACTGCACTACTGTCACGAATAAACTTTGTTATCAGCACTTGTTTCACTAATAGCACGTAGTATATTGTACCTCACCACAAGCACTGAGAGCACTCACTTTGGAACAGTGATCGTGTGTGTCTAATTGTGTGTGTTTTGTACCGTGTTTATTATTTGCGGGACTGCAACCCTTCGTTTTATTACTGTGCAATACACATTGTTGTGTATTGCCAGCTCTTTATTATTTACTGGCGGGTCATCAGACCATTGGATTATAAAACATTAAAACAATCATTTTCACCCGTACTTTGTTGTCTGTGCGTTCTTGGAAGTACTGTATCCGCACTGCACCTGCTATACACCTGCTACCACTTACCACTTTGCCACACCGTCCCACAATACAATACAATACACCAGTCCGGGTGCGTGCAGTAGTGTTGGTGGTGGGTGATAACAATTTAAACAGTGACTGTAGTGCAGTGTTCCGGGTAGTGCTGGCCCAAGGCAACAGCTCCAGAGACGAATTTATAAAACAAAAGACAATTACTAACAGCGACAAACAACAAACAAAACACTCACGAATACTGCTCACAATAATTCACAGGGGATCTCTCCCGGACCTTCCAGTTTCATATCTGCTCTGAAACCAAGCGAAGGAAAAGATTTACAATTCTCTGGCCCCTTTATGCAATTACATATGACCCCTTGGTAAACAATTGCAGCTGTCTACTGTCTGCAGCTGCTACATTGTTTCCTTTCCGGGTCAATAAGTTCCTGCAACAGAGTCTCGTCTTCTTCCAGACTGACCGACTTCCCATCTCAGGGAAAGAACTGTCAGGCCAGCCCGTCCAAAGCCTTTCTCTTTCGCTGCTTAGCGCCCTCACAGGTCGGGAGGGAGATTTACAACCAAAACTCATTATATTTCTGTCACAATAATACATACAGTATAAACAGAAATAATGGAGAAAAAAAAAGACCACTGTTACATTTATAGTTTAATACACTATAGATCTACAGTACAATACAAATTACACAGAAACTGTGTAGGCTCTGCAATGTTCTATCCGTTGTTCTTGTGTATTTTGCTGTCATCAAGAGATAGCCTAACAACTACTGTACTGCACAACAATGCTAGTATTTGAAATGTCTTGCTCACAAACGTTTTATGTTTTATAGTATGTGTTTTGCGGCCCTCGACCATACGGAAATTTTGGTATGCGGCTCATAGGGTTAGGAAGTTTGGCCACCCCTGCTATATACTGTATATGTGATTTGCCATTGGAGACAGGTGCTTCAAGTGTTCAATTTCAAAGACATTTTTCTAAGAACAGTTTCGCATCATATGCTGTACTATTCCCTCTTTTAAAACCACACAGCTGTAAAATACCAAAGTTCAACTGTCGCTCACGTTGCCAGGCTTTTTTTTTTTTTTTTTTTGCATTTCCTCTTAAAGCGTTTTTTGTGCTTTCACTTCAGTGCTTTGCAAACCCACACTGTACCTAAAGCATAAGGGCTTTCTTGGAAACTCTGAATATATCTGATGTAAAGTAGAACTGATGCATTATTTCACAGAAGTTGGGCACCTGTAGCAAAACACATCTCTAAAGTAAAAACATGCCTGTGGTATTCACAGGGTGGAGTCAACTTGCTTTTATTACTACTGAGAATATCACATCTTCTCACACATATTGGTCTGTATTTCAACCTTTTATATGAAGTAAAACACAATACCCGGTCAGGAAAAAATGTAGAGGTTGCATCATTTTCTTTTATTTCACAGAATCAACTATTAGTATGACAATTTAAAACACATCTGTCTATCAGTGGACACTCGATGTAGACTGTGTACAGTCTGCATTGAGTTGAAAAATCCCAAATGTATATAATATATTTATGTACAGTGCTGTATAAGTTCATCATACTGTAGTCCAGTGGTTTTCAACCCTGGTCCTGGGGACCCCATGTGTCTTCTGGTTTTCATTCCACTGAGCTCTCAATTACTTAACTAAACCCTTAATTGAACTAATAATTAGCTTAATTTGGCATTTTTAATTGTTGTCAGCTCTTAAACAGTTGGCGATTTCAACTTAACTATAAAATGTTAGAAGTAACTTGAAATCTGCAACTTCTTAGAAGCTGAGAACAATTAAAAAGGCCTAAGTAAGCTAATTATTAGTTAAATTAAGGGTTTAGTTAATTGAGAGCTCAGTTTGAATGAAAACCTCAAGACAATAGAAAATAGCCTGTATTGTATTAAAAGTGCAGGAAGTCCAACACTTTGATAATAAATGCATGTGGGGCCTGTACAATATTCCTCTAGGGTTCCTTTAATAGGCTGTGCATGTAGGCTGGATGCCTGTATTGTGCCTTGCAGAGCTCAGAGGAGCTTGAAATCAAATCGGTTCTGGCATATTTATCTGCAAAGACAACAGGAGATATGCCTGAGAGCATTCCACTGTGATACAAGTCATTGTCAGACTCCCTTAGGACCATGCAAACCTTCAACTAATTCTAATATAAAAAAGTTCCGCAGGTCACCAACCTAATAGAGCAGTCAAAGTACCGTATTCCTTCGAATTTAAGACACTCTCAAATTTAAGATGCATTTTCTGCTAGATCGTGAAGATCAAGATTAGTATCAGTTATAAGTTCATTGAGAAGCAGAGATTTGTTAGTCAGAGAACGGCAATTCAGGAAGTAGATGTTACAGTTTGTAGCAGGCAGTACAGGGGGCGAGGGAGTTTAGTAGCGGTATCTGAAGCAAGTACTTACCAGTGTTCATTCTAGGAGAGGAGAAAGAGTGAGCACGCTTTGTCCAGGGGATCCAGAAATTAGGTGTCAGAGTGGGAATGAGACCACAGTTACCAATAGGAGAGATTTGGGAACGGTCCTCGGCTGGCATTCTAAGACACTGTTTGCCAATTAATACTATCTTGCAGGCCTGGAGCCATATACTTGACACATGTTTCTAATCCGCCTCCCAATTCAACACAGCCCAGCACACGAAGGAAATCTAAATTACAGTTAAGTGCAGTCTGGTTACCTTTGCAATCAACGATTTAAACTATCAATTTAACTGTAATTCACTTACCTATTTCGATGTTTGTTTCAGCCAGTGACAGGAGGCACATATGTCTCTTCAGTTACAATCACAAACTGAATACATGCAGCTTAGGAAACAATTTATGCTATTTCGGTGTTTGTTTCAGCCAGCGACAGGAAGCACACGAGTCTCTTCAGTTACAATCACAAACTATATGGAATGTTGTGGAAGCTTGCACATGTGGTACCAGTAAATAAGGCAGGCTCTCAAATGGAGGTTGCAAATTGCAGACAAATATCATTGTTGCCTGTTCTGGCAAAATGTTTGGAAAAGGTGGTGCTGGGTCAGCTGAAAGCTTTTATTAACTCAAACAACCTGCTGTCCCCAATCCAGTCCGGTTTTAGATCAGACCATGGGACAATAACAGCAGTGACTAAAGTGGGTGATTATATTTCAAGTGACTTGGATAGTAGGCAGGTGGCAGCTGCAGTCTCTATTGATCTGTCCAAGGCTTTCGATACTGTGGACCACAAATTATTATGTGATAAGTTGGGGGAATTGGGTTTGTCTGATAAAACCATTGGTTTCGTAGTTGAGATAGAGAACAGGTAAAGAAGGAGGTATGTTGTCTTTTTTATATTAGAAATAAAAAAAAGGTGTACCATAGGGCTCTATCCTGGGTCCGACACGGTTTTCACTGTATATTGAGGATGTGTGTCGGAATCTGAATGGAGTCCATTGTCATCTATATGCTGATACAGTGCTTTATACTACTGGATACTCTGGCACAGACACAATTTAAAAACTCCACATAGCTTTCAATATTGTACAACAACGTTTTTAGAATTTAAAGCTATTGCTTAATACAAAACAAACTGTTAATGTATTTTGGGCCTAAATTTCAAAGTTTGAAATGAGACTTAATCTTTAATTGACTGGCGAGCCTCTTGAGGTGGTGAATAGTTATAAATATCTTGATCTGGCTGGATCTATTCCTGAAGTTTGATCTGTATATTTTAAAGAAATATCTCAAGAAAAATAGCTAAAAAACTGGGTTTTCTTTTTCGACAGCAAGCAAACTTTACTCTTCAAAGTACAAATTGTGTTATAAAGAGCTGTATTTTTCCTTTATTTGATTATGGTGATATTTTATTTTGCATGCTTCTGCTGAGCAATTAAAAGAATTGGATCAACTAATGATTAAAGAAGCCAGATTTGTATTAGAATGCCATCCTCAAACCCATCACTGGCAGTTACTGGCTTATTTAATTGGGTGTCACTTAATTGTAGAAAGCAATTACATTGGGTACTTTTTGTGTGTAAAACTGTAATAGATTTGTTGCTACAGGTAAATATACCCAAGTATAGTTTACAATCTAGTCTTGCACTTATTTATCAAGTGCCTCGGAGAAGGTCCAGGGTTGTCCGATCAGCATTTAGCTACAGCACCCCTATGGCATGGAATAGTCTGGACAAGAGTATCCAGGATAGGATCGAGCATCAGATAAATAACCCAAATGTATCAGCTAAATGAAGAATAAATTCTGATCCCAGATTGATTGTCTTTTAGAGTAGTAATATTTTTAGGGATGTGAAAATACAGCTGCATGTTTCTGGTCATCTAATATATATATATATATATATATATATGAGAGAGAGAGAGTTAGTTATCCTATTGAATTTTCTTATTCCGAAAGTGAGTTTGGCGAGTGAGGACCCTACTAAGCCACCAACACTGAGGCGAGTATGGCGACTGAGAGCGTGTCTTTGTTTTGAGAAACAAGATTGAACTGAGGCCAACAAACATAGTTTTCTTTATCCCCCACTGTGGAAATAGTGGAGGCACCCCAAATAATCTGGTTGTGATTTTAATTTTTTTATACATTTTTATTGGACCAACTTTAGTGTCATAAAATCCAATTGTGATGAAACTCACACCATTCTATCTTCATGGATACAATAATACCAAACAATGGAGTCTCTGCACCATGTTACTATGCAGAAAGTCATTTACAAAAAAAACACTGTACCAGTGCGTTAATATAAAAATCTTAGAATGCATTCACAGAGGAAGGGAGCAAAGCCCACAAGACTTCATAAAGAAGTCAGTGAGGTGTGTAGCGTTTCCTTCTTGTTTGAAGAACAGAATTTGGGTTAGGCAGTGAAGGATGTGGTTTGTACTACAGTATTTGTACTGTATAAGTAGGTCCACAGTATGTTACTGTAATTTAGTTTTAAGCTTAAAGGTTTCAAGCTCAGCTATTATCTTTTATCTGATACAGTATTTGCCTATTAAAAGCAGATGTCTATTAAATGTGCTTTAGCATAAAGCTTCACAGGAGTTTATACATTTTTTTATGGGTGGAGCAGCAGTCTGGCTGCAGTACACTTAGATAGCCGTTGGGTCATTGCGATGTTTTAGTCTTAAAAGCAGACAGGGTTGTAGCCAGCCATGAAAAATTACAGTATAGTAAGTTGCAGTGTCTATCGGGGACAAGCCCCCAAACCCCTACCTAAAATGACGTAATAATATTCAAAACCTGGGTCCTCTAAACTATTGTTTAAAATTGTTAAAATTTGCATAAACTGGGTCCGCTAAACTGCAATTTACACGGCGCTCCCACTAAGCGGTTTAGAATTGGAATATTAATAAGCTGGGTTTGCTAAACTGAGGGCTACCAAGGGAATTTATTATTCATTATTATTAGGCTGATATATACTTTTTAAATCAACATTTATTACTTTGCCTCACCCTGTAAAAAAGTCTCTAATAATCCTTGGTTGTCTCCAAGCCATTCAAACACATTTAACTAACAGCTGTGGTGGTACGAACCGAGCTGTATGATGTCGCTGTAGTCTGCAATAACAGTAAAACATTTTGAAGAGCACAGAGATAGATATCCGCGGGACCTTTAAAGTATACACACAAGACAGATGACATGCATCTTATTTTAAGGCAAAGCAACGTGTAAAAGAGCCTAAATAAAGAATTATTAGATGATTTTAACCAAAGCCTGCGTCTCATAGCTGGCTACGGCCTTGGCAGGAATCTCTCGTTACAATTTCTGTTCCAATACCCTTTTCACTTGGTAAGGGTCTGTGGAGTCAAATAACTAACTAAATAAATAACATTGCTGCTTATTCATTGCTCAAATAGATCTGTTACTGTGCATTAATATAATGCTTATAGCTTTTCTTCACTGTTAACACTGAATTCCAGTATGAATATTACCTGGAAAAAGTGCCGACAGGTAGAATTGAACACAGTGGGTCACCATGGCTATATGTGTCAATCCGGGCCTAGCCTGATTTTCAAAACAAGGCTGTCAGGCTCTGCATGTGGGGAGAGCGATACAAAGATTAGACAGATGTAGGCACACAAAGTGCAAAGAGTGTCAGCTTTACATATTTTGCTCAACATTTTCCTGACTTTCGGAGCTCCCGAGTGGCGCATCCAGTAAAAGCACTCGCTCGAGTGCAGGATGCGCTCTATAGCTTGGACGTCGCTGGTTCGATTCCAGGCTATTCCACAGCCGACCGTGGACGGGAGCTCCCAGGGGGCAGCGCTCAATTGGCGGCGTCGTCCGGGGAGGTTAGGTCGGCCAGGGTGTCCTCGGCTCACCGCGCACTAGCGACCCCCTGTAGTCTGGCCGGGCACCTGCGGGCTTGCCTGTAAGCTGCCCAGAGCTGCGTTGTCCTCCGACGCTGTAGCTCTGAGGTGGCTGCACGGTGAGTCTGCAGAGTGTAAAGAAGCAGGCGGCTAACGGCACACGCTTCGGAGGACAGTGTGTGTTCATCTTCGCCCCTCCCGAGTCAGCACAGGGGTGGTAGTGGTGAGCTGAGCCTAAAAATAATTGGGCATTTCAAATTGGGGAGAAAATAATAAAAAAAACTAATTGGCAACGACTAAATATTTTTTAAAAAGAAAAAAAACAACATTTTCCTGACTGCATTTTCTTTTTGTTTTGAAAAATAAGTGTGCATCTTCCTTTTTAAATAGAAGTATAAAAGCAAGAAGCCAAATTTGTAGAATTTATCAAGCATATTTGTTTAGAGCGGAGTCTTATCTGTGTGCTCAATTTACAAAAATAATGTGATATCTTGTAACAGTTGTAAGTTGCCCAGGATATGGGCGTCTGCTAAGAAAGAAAGAAAGAAAGAAAGAAAGAAAGAAATAAATAAATAAATAAATAAATAAATAAATTAATAATAATAATAATAATAATAATAATGCATCTTTCTTTCTTTCTCTGTGCACAACTGTAATGCAAACACACACACACTTGCATGTAAAGGAGCGACATGAAATAGAATCATCGTAGTTCTTATACTGCCAGGGCATAAATGACATTAATTTGGAGTAAGTGAACCAGAGCAAGGCTCTGTGAACTGTAGCTTTGTCACTATAATGCACTAAGATACAGCAATAGGAATTACAGCATTTCCTGTTAGCATGAGGAGTATACAAAGTAAATGTTTTCAACAGGGTCCATTTTACAGGGGCCATTAAAAAAAAATTATAAATAAAATTCATTATGCAGTGCCATTTGTTGCTTGGTTACACACTGGCAACACACTGAGTACTATTACTGAACTCTATTTATAAATGTGTGCATCTGGATCAGCATGGACTGCTGGCTGTTGTGATTGTTCTCAAGTGGCCAATCCAGCCTGTCTCAGATCTCAGAAATACTCTTCACCTTGGGAAAGCTTGGTTGGTAGCTGTGAATGTATGCAGCAGCTGTCCCTTGGAAGACAGATAATAACTAGCAGACTATGAAATCCAGATTTAAAACGGTGTTGTGCAAGTTATGAATTTGCCTGGGAGCTAAATGTCTTTATGGAAACAAAAAACTGGAAGTCCATACATGCTCCTAAATAAATACTGAAATAAATGTTGAAATATTCAGCCATGATGTTGGGCAATTGTTTAGAGATGCAGATGTAACTTTTTCAAATTCACAGTTTATATATATATATATATATATATATATATATATATATATATATATATATATATATATATATATATATATATATATATATATATATATATATATATATATATATACAGTACTGTGCAAAAGTTTTAGGCAGGTGTGAAAAAATGCTGTAAAGTAAGAATGCTTTCAAAAATAGACATGTTAATAGATTATATTTATCAATTAACTAAATGCAAAGTGAGTGAACAGAAGAAAAATCTACATCAAATCCATATTTGGTGTGACCACCCTTTGCCTTCAAAACAGCATCAGTTCTTCTAGGTACACTTGCACAAAGTCAGGGATTTTGTAGGCATATAGTCAGGTGTATGATTAAACAATTATACCAAACAGGTGCTAATAATCATCAGTTCAATATGTAGGTTGAAACACAATCATTAACTGAAACAGAAACAGCTGTGTAGGAGGAATAAAACTGGGTGAGGAACAGCCAAACTCAGCTAACAAGGTGAGGTTGCTGAAGACAGTTTACTGTCAAAAGTCATACACCATGGCAATACTGAGCACAGCAACAAGACACACGGTAGTTATACTGCATCAGCAAGGTCTCTCCCAGGCAGAAATTTCAAGACAGACAGGGGTTTCCAGATGTGCTGTCCAAGCTCTTTTGAAGAAGCACAAAGAAACGGGCAACATTGAAGACCGTAGACGCAGTGGTCGGCCAAGGAAACTTACTGCAGCAGATGAAAGACACATCATGCTTACTTCCCTTCGCAATCGGAAGATGTCCAGCAGTGCCATCAGCTCAGAATTGGCAGAAAACAGTGGGACCCTGGTACACCCATCTACTGTCCGGAGAAGTCTGGTCAGAAATGGCCTTCATGGAAGACTTGCGGCCAAAAGCCATACCTCCGGCGTGGAAACAAGGCCAGCGACTCAACTATGCGAAAACACAGGAACTGGGGTGCAGAAAAATGGCAGCAGGTGCTCTGGACTGATGAGTCAAAATTTGAAATATTTGGCTGTAGCAGAAGGCAGTTTGTTCGCCGAAGGGCTGGAGGCGCATACGAATGAGTGTCTGCAGGCAACAGTGAAGCATGGTAGAGGTTCCTTGCAAGTTTGGGGCTGCATTTCTGCAAATGGAGTTGGGGATTTGGTCAGAATTAATGGTCTCCTCAATGCTGAGAAGTACAGGCAGATACTTATCCATCATGCAATACCATCAGGGAGGCATCTGATTGGCCCAAAATTTATTCTGCAGCATGACAACGACCCCAAACATACAGCGAAAGTCATTAAGAACTATCTTCAGCGTAAAGAAGAACAAGGAGTCCTGGAAGTGATGGTATGGCCCCACAGAGCCCTGATCTCAACATCATCGAAGTCTGTCTGGGATTACATTAAGAGAGAAGCAACTGAGGCTGCCTAAATCCACAGTGGAACTGTGGTTAGTTCTCCAAGATGTTTGGGCCAACCTACCTGCCGAAGTTCCTTCAAAAACTGTGTGCAAGTGTACCTAGAAGAATTGATGCTGTTTTGAAGGCAAAGGGTGGTCACATCAAATATTGATTTGATGTAGATTTTTCTTCTGTTCACTCACTTTGCATTTTGTTAATTGATAAATATAAACTATTAACATGTCTATTTTTGAAAGCATTCTTACTTTACAGCATTTTTCACACCTGCCTAAAACTTTTGCACAGTACTGTATATATATATATATATATATATATATATATATATATATATATATATATATATATATATATATATATATATATATATATATATATATATATATACACATTATGCATGATATTTAAATTTAATGCATGCGTAAGAATACGCATAGCAGTTTTGCTACACAGCTTTAGTTTGCATGTTATGTACTTTGTTGGCCCCTGGCGTCTCAATGGTCATTGGTGAATATACACTGCGTGTGGTAGCTAGAGAATGCCGGGACAGCTAATTGCAGCTTGCCCGGGAATTGGCAGAAACACGTGAGCAATAAGTCTGGGTTTTCAATAAAAAATACAAATAAAAAAAGGACAGTTGAATCACTGACTTGCAATGCGTATTTGTGACCAGTGAATAAGCAACTGGATTCATGATCTTCAGGAACAATGAGACTGAGAGAAATGCAGACAATAACAAGCTGCAAGAGGGATCTCTGTGGTAACACAACCACTGTCTTGGTATAGCAATATATAAGGCTGTTTTTTGGTTTGGTCTTATTGTAAGCAATGACACATTTTTTATAATAACCTGTGCTGTATTGCATTCTTTGTAAGTTGTTTCCTGTACAGATTTGTCCACTTTTAACCAACATCTTTTGAATGATCAAAAACAATGGTAACCAAGGAAATGGGGCTGCCAGTAAAGGCTATTATTAACCTGATAAACAGGGTAGGACTTATTAAATTACCCCTAACACATAAATTGCAGACTGAAACAGATATTGAAATATTCAAAAAATATTTATTTTTATGATTATTTTTTTTAAATTAAAGAAAATGTAATGACGTTGAAATATGTTTTTGGTCTTCACATTTTGAAAGTGTGTGATCCTAGTAAAACTAATTTAAAATAATTACCTGAAACGGGTTCTGTCCTGCATGAAGTTCAATAGAAATGTTTGTCACGTGCTAAAACTTTTTAAAACTTGAATTCTCATCTAATTAGTGCCTGATTCAATAAAGCAGAGCACTTTCCAGTATTCTCAGGGTGCAGCAGTAGAAAATGAAATAAAAAATAAAAAAGGTCCTGCTTCTGGTTTTTTTGTTGTTGTTTGCTATCCAACTTCCCATGCAAGAGGATAAAAATGAAAGGAAAGGACCCCTTCTGAGTGCTGCGCCACAACACTGCTGGTAGACTTTCCTGTGTGTGAAATCAATCACTTCATCAGTCACTGATTAGAATATTTCTGATTTTAAATACAATGAAATGAACATTAATATATTATGCCGAGTGGAATTGATTGTAGAATTGACTTAATATGAGCAAACCCTTTTAAATTCCTCCCTCCTCTTGTGTATGACAGCTGAGCTGGATGCAGAGCATGCTCAGAAGGTGTTTGACATGGAAAACACTCAACAGATGAAGCTGAAAGAACGGCAGAAGTTTTTTGAAGAGGCTTTTCAGCAAGATATGGAGCAGTATTTATCCACCGGGTACCTACAGATAGCAGAGAGACGAGGTGAGTTCTAGTCTATAACACAGATACTGGCTGTGCTCGTTGAAGAAAAGGCCGAATGGCCTCCTCTCGTTTGTAAACTTTCTTATGTTCTAGTCAGTTTTAAAACACTCTCAGTTCTGGTGTTACCCAAAAGATTAGGAATCGGCACACCGTGTGATTTGATCCAGATCACCACTTCGTTCAGACTGACTAGACAACATCTGAAATAGATTTGAAATAGCAGCAAGTAATAGTATATGATTTCACAAATTAGCGCTGATTTTGAATTACTTGATGTTACCATTGATGAGGTACCATAGTGCAAGTTTAGTGCTACTCAAGCTTTGTGAAACAAGCTTCTAAAAAGCTACTACTGTAATTTTCTCCTGGCTTCTTTAATACATTATCAATACATGTGCTAAAGTAGTAACTACACCAGTCAAAACCCATCTAGTGTCCATTTTTTATGATCGTCTTGGCCAGCGCTGTAAATACCATTATTTTTAAAAATACTAGTCTCAAGCAGAACCGTGCTGGAGCCTACTGAAGATATACCTTACTTTTTTGAGAAACTGTAACCGAGACATTATTGTAGGGCTTCCCTTTGCTTTTTTGTGTGACTCGTTGGCCAGTAATTTTCTAATTATTCAATCTTGAACTGCAAACTGGTTTATTTATTGTAATAACCAGATCTGTTCACAAGCTGTTGGTAAATTTGTGGATATCTGTTCATAAGCAGTAGGCCTACTTGTGAGATCCAAATGCAAAAACCAGCTCAGCCACAAGGACTGTGTACATGACACTGGGGAACAGTCACTTCAGCTCTTTGGTTCTCACTTGTCATAGACCGGACGAGACGGTAACAACTAGGAGTAAAAAATTAAAAAAAAAGTTTATCAGCCAGTATCATTTCCAGTGTTTGTGCAGTTGAACTTATAATTTCTATTACACTTTTTTCCTAGTTCTAGTCTTTCATTGTATAACACTAGGTCTGCTCCTGGCCCCAAGTAAGCGTGAGTGAATCATGCTTCTAGATTGAAAACTAAATAATTCTTTCTTTCTTTCTTTCTTTCTTTCTTTCTTTCTTTCTTTCACAGAGCCAATAGGCAGTATGTCGTCTATGGAGGTGAATGTAGACATGCTGGAGCAGATGGACCTCATGGACATGTCTGACCAGGAGGCACTAGACGTCTTTCTAAACTCAGGGGGAGAAGACAATAGTGTGGCCTCACCAATGCTGGGTATGGACCCATTTTGCTACTAGATGGCAGTAGAGCACTTGGGCACTGGACTAGTGACAGTATGTTGCAGCCTGAAATATTTAACTGTTTCACTGCAAATCAAGAGATCTGTTCGCCAAGTACCTGTAGTTACCACCTTTTGTTTTTTCAGTGGTCAGAATGATCACTTAATGTGGAAACATGTGTTTGTCAGTGTTTTGTTTTACAGATATAAGGTCTGGAGTGTGATCTAATTAGATTTTTAACATGCAATTATCAAGGTTTCAAAAAATATGTTCTTACTTTATCATAGCAAAACAATACTGTCATAAGTCCCTGATCATTTTGCTGTTGATCACTTAGTTTTCCTTTTCGGATGTCCTGCCGTAAAGGTCTCTAGACAACGGACGCAATGTGACAAGCAAAACTGTGCAGTGATGCGACAAAATGAATAGAGCCTATACTTCAATACACGTGGTGAAGCAGTCTCCAGAATAACGGAGGAAACAAATACCCAGAGCTTTATGACAAAGGTCATCACAATTATAAAAATACAGATTTGAAAGACAATATATGGGAGTCCATTTTGAAGGAACTGGATAAGCCTGGTATGTATGATTTATTGCCATACGTGTTGAAATACCATCAGAGAAGAAGACTCTCATAATTTCCACATCATGTTGATGAATATGTAGCAGTCTTGATCATAGTTTTGTCAATAGCAATTTTTAATAGTTGTATAGATCTGGCAGTTTTCAAACCTGTCACATCGCCTGTGTCCCTCTAGTGTATGGTGTATGGCGAAAGTATCGTCACCCAATGAAAAATGGCATCGCGTCTGGTGTATGGAGGACTTTAGTTAATATGACCCCCCACTGACCTGAAATAGTTACTTGGGCTGGGACACACGTATCAATGGCTCAGAAGTGGTCCTATCAGCTGTAATAATGCTTTACCTGAGTTGTCTGGAAATAATGTTGGTGTGTTACATGAGGTGTCTGGGAAATTCTGAAGAAACATTTCATGTCAGACCAGACAAACTTTTGTTGTGGTGTGCACACTTGTGGATTTTAGAATTGTAAATCTTTTATAGACGAGACATTATTTTATTGATAGAATACCATATTCCAAGCATATTTATAAACCTGTATACACCTGATCTATCGCCAATGTGAGTACTGCATTTGTTCAGCGATAGGCACAAAGTGTTTTCTGTTTGTTGTGTTATGTGACACCCTGAAATAGTAAGAATGGCATACAAACTGAATGCTGAAGTGCAATATTGAAATTCAGCATTATTTAGGGAACCACCTGTCTGGTTTTTTTGAATGTGTGTTCATCTTGCTATGGGTATACAGTAAATCAAGGTGACGTACCAAATATTTTCATTAAAGAAACAGCTGCAATGTGTTTTTACAATGCATGTTACATAATTATTATTGATGGATGGGTTTGTTAGTCTACATTTCAATATACTGCATCTAGTGACAGCACAGCAATGGGAGGCTGTCACTGTAGACAGGTGAAATATGTAGGTTATAAAATGAAGACCATAATGTGGATAATGCATATTGCTCTTTTTATAGACAGGTGGCAAGAGAGAAAAAGTAGCACAGTTGCAGTATTAAAAAAGACACTTTTACAGTTCGAACATTTAATGATTTCAGCACTGGGTAATTTTACAGGACTTCCCAAGGAAAACATTAAAAATACGGTCAACCTTTTTCAATTAACCACAGCAGTGTTTTTGATGCAGCCTTTCTGCTTTGCCCAGGGCCGGAGACGGACCCCACAGAGATCTCCCTGCAGATACCAAGCCAGGCCGAACTGAGACACAAACTGTCCTCACTGTCCTCCACATGCACAGATTCAGCCAGCCAGGAGGCCAGCGAAGCGGGGAGCGATTCCCCCATCATCCAGTCCGACGAGGAGGAAGTACAAGCAGACAACACACTGGCCATACAGGAGAACATCCTGGTCAAAGAGAACTCTGACAGTGACACCCAGACTGCTTAAAACAATATATTAGACATTTTTCTTTTTTTTTTTTTTAAACTTTCATGAAATGTTGTTGAAAGGAAACTACGGTTCCTTTGGTTTACCTGATTGGTCTGTTTTTTCTCTCAATATGTATTGTATCTAACAAGCTTCAGTACTGTACTGAAGCACAAAAAGTCAAACACTTTGCTAGAACAATAAAATCAGATTAGATTTTTTTTTTTTTTTTAAAGAATCATTTATACTTGTGCATCACTGCTTTAGCCTTTTGCCACTGCATTTTTGTCTGCTAAAAAATAATGCAAACAATTTAATTGAGACTACAGGAAGGTTAACCATGTTAAAAAAAAAAAAATGAAAAAGCAAACAAAAGCTAAATGCGTTGAACAGGGTTATTATAAAGCATTTTAAAAGGCTGTATTTCTGTTTTTGAAGTTGAATCAAGGTTGATAGTAAACCCCAGGCTTAGGAAAAAATGGTCTCTTCATATTGTATTATTTGTACCCCTTGATCTACCCATTTATATAGAATCATCAGATAGAAATCACATTGTTTTAAATCATCATAATATGCACATCCTGGAATTTAAAAAAAAAAAAAGAGAGAGATCTTGGGATTTAAATGTAATGATATAAAACTGCTACTGTATTTAGATTTGCTACTCCGTAGATTGAATATCTTGTTCATTTCAGTAAATACCCAATGTGCAGTTACACTTAAAGGGGTCATAACCATGGCTTCTTCCCTCTCAAAGCAAAGCAACATTGTGAAAAGCACCTTACTTTTTTAAATCTTTGTTTATTTTAAATTTAGTTATAGCCAACTGTTTCTGCCACAGTGCTTTTGTGAACTTCCTGTCTTTCAATTAATAGGGCCACACCTAGTGCCCCTAGGACACCATTTGGGGTTAGGTGGAATTATTACTACTATCACCACCACCCTAACACCAGAAGTTGTTATTATTATTATTATTTGTTTATTTAGCAGATGCCTTTATCCAAGGCGACTTACAGAGACTAGGGTGTGTGAACTATGCATCAGCTGCAGAGTCACTTACAATTACGTCTCACCCGAAAGACGGAGCACAAGGAGGTTAAGTGACTTGCTCAGGGTCACACAATGAGTCAGTGGCTGAGGTGGGATTTGAACCGGGGACCTTCTGGTTACAAGCCCTTTTCTTTAACCACTGGACCAGACACAGAAGTAAACTTACTGTGGCAGAATAAATAGGCTTCAATACACAAATAAAAGGATTTGGAAAGTTTGAAAAACAGACCCTGATTTAACAATTCTTAGAATACCTTACCTGAAATAACATTAGGCAGTCCAGGATTAGTGCGGATCAGGGTCTGTGCAACCAGCTATTAGAGATGCGAGTGTTCTTAATGCTACTGAGATGAAAGAACATGTTTTAAAAGCACTACATTATTTTAACCAACCATATAAAAAACACAAAACACCCCAATAACACATGTAAAACACTGGAGGCATAATAAATTTGATACCAGCAAAAACAATTGCACCAGTTTATTTTTCTAAGAAACAGGTAGGCCTGAAATAGCATCACTTAACAGTTTTGATTTTCAAAAAATCTCTCACCTAAATAGTTAGCGAGGAACCAAGTAATACTGAACGATAAAGCTCTGGAGACCGAATTGGGATGGAGAATATCAAATACTGTTTCTAGGACAAGGAGGACCAACCAACACCATCAGCAGCAGTGTTTGCTTTCTTTTTTTCAGTAAATACCCGCAAATGTGTACTAAAGGGTCAAGTTAAACTGTTTTCTATTCAATACATTAGGAAATAACAGTTCAACTATATTGTGCCTCTTAATTCACAGTTGTTGCTGTACATGCTGAACTTGCACAAAAAAAAAAAAAAAAGAGTTATTTGTAAGACGGTGAAAATAAGAATCCCTTTCAATATACAAGACTTTTTAATCCCCCCACAAGTGAGACACAGGAATTGTAAAGAAGTGACAGTGAATTGTCCAGAAGTTTTTATTAAACCTTAAAAATACAAACGTAAAAAGTAAAAAAACTGGCAATAACCAACATGAATCTTTCCACTTGGAAGGAAAGGCAGGTGAGCAGCACTAATAAATTAAATGTCAGGACTGTAAGCAGTAAGGTTTACTGTAGAAAGGGGAAAAACACATTGTAAGGCCATAAAAACTCGACAACCACATTTTTGAAAACACATGACTCAGTTATGTTTTCATTAAATACTCCTAAAACAGTTCAGTCTTCTGCAAGGACGACAACCAACAAACTGGATTATAGGATTTCTTGACAGTAACCACTGGCAAGCTCAGTGCAACACGGGTAGCTACTACATTGTTGAATTTTCAGTAATGAAAAGATAAAATCGTTGGTGAACATCTTTCCCTTTTCTTTATAAAAAAAAAAAAACAACACACTCTAAAAGGGGCAACAGCTACTCTGTATTTATTCAGTGATGTAAGCAGCACTTATTTATAAATGTTACAAGAGAAACCCTGTAAGCATAAAACTCAAACGGATGAAGAAACTAAAATGTAAGGCTTTTCTTCATCTGGTTTCTTTGCTCTTCTCCCCTACCCCCTTCCCCTCCCCTAAAAAAGGCTCAAGTATTTAAAGAAATTTACAGGCGTATGTACAAAAGTGTTTTTATACATATGGAAAAAGTGAAAAAACACAAGAGAAACATGATAGAAATCTGGATTTTCACATTTCATACCCTTTTCTAGTGGCTCTATTTGTGAAGTTACATCAGACCAAAAAAAAAACAACAAAAAAAACACATGAAATAGTTAATGCTTATCGAGTTGAATACAGATGAAATAATGACAATGGAATGTTAATACAATTGCACATCTAGAACAAAGAAGCACGGACAGCTTCTGTCTTGTTTGAGAATGCCATTACAAGGCTTTCTTTTTTGATAAAATAACCAACAAGCACCAAAACATTTGTATGGATTTCCTATTAAATCAGGCACAGTTTTCATATGTAATGACACTTAAAACTGGCAGGAAGCCACTTTCTTGTTTTTTACTCTCTTCTTCAGATGCATAGCAATGAACAGGAGAGAAAGCACTGGCCATTTAGCTGGCATCTGACTTTTATTGTCTTGTAAATTAAGTCTATTATTGTAAGCTGCCAGGGACTTCTCCCCACTCTCTCATACCTTCCTACCTCAACTAAATTAAAATAAAAATACAATAAAAAAAAAAAAATCAGCCAAGCAAAGCAGTTTCTTTCAAGTTTTACTTCCAAACCTCTCCACCAAAAAAAGCTGCTTGCATGACAAACTAAAAAAAAATACAGCACTCTAACTTCATCCTATTCAAATTAGGGTTCTTAAAATAGCTCACTTTTTTCACAGTTACAAAAATCCCAAACAAAAGGCTTATGCAGTCAAAGGGGCTGAAGGGGGGGGAGGTGGGGAGAAAAGAAAGTCAGCCCTTCGACCTGCTTTTAAAACAGCGAAGGTACTGCATTTTAAAATAAAACCTGTGACTGCAGTTTGGGTTTAATATCTATATACATACTTATATGTATATATATAAATCGTCCTAAAAAATGTAACCCAACAATTTAATGCTAAAACAAAATACTTCTCTAAAAACAGAACAAAATTCTCTTTAGAGCTAGTGCAAAGACAGCTTGCATTCTAGAGCAAGTTCTCCAAACTATTATACAAAAAAAAAAAAAAAGGAATACAAGAGTTGGCATCCTCATGAGGAACTTGACGGAAGCCTGGAGAGCGGCACATTGATGGTTGCCCGTTTCCTGGGTCCTCGCTTCAGTGGGGTCTTGCTGGGAGTGATGCAGTTTCCGCCTTCGTTGTTTTTTGCTGTCACTTTCCCAGAGACCTGATTCACTAAGCTGTTGATTTGTTCCTGGATGAAGATGAGAAAATAGTACATTAACAATGTAGAATAATTAGCATTACAACAGTGATATTAAATGCAACAGGTGGATTAATGCAGAAGGTTTATCTGGAGATCTGAAAGACCATTTGTAAATTCAACCATCAAAAAGTCCAGAGTCAGAGATGGGTAACTTCCACAACTAGCTCAGTGTACTTTTTGGTTTTAAAGAAAACAACTCAAAAAGGACAAGATGCTATTTTGCCTACAAAATGACAGTTAAAATATAAATATTTATATATTTAATATAACGTTTTCCCTTTAAATGGAGCTACTTAAAGAAATGAAGTAGCCTATTGACACATTCTCCTACTGTAAGCAGGCCCACTTATGCAATTTTGCTCATTTTAAAAAGGTAGTGTTTTCCTACTTCACATCCATTTTTTATGTGAGCGCCAACTTTAAAAAAATATGTCTCCTTTTAATGTTTATCATTTCTCATAATGCTACACATACTGAAGGCTGAAGTTCTCCAAGGAAGATGCTCACATTATACAATATAATTGCCTTAATTGACCTGGAGTATTACATTGATTAAGACATTAATAAAGCATTAGCAGTAAAGTTTGGATAGTCATTAATATAAAAAGATCACTGAAAAACAATTAAATGAAGCAGTAGGAAAATAAATTATTGAAACTGCAGGATGGGCACGGAAATGGAGACACCCTGCAATGACTCCCTCTGGGGGGAATTTGTGCTACTAAATAATGGATAAGGACAGCTCTATGTATTTATTGGCAAGGCATCTGTAACCCCAGCGCTCCAGATAAGGTTTTTGGTCATTGAGTAATTTACTCTCCAATTTAGACAGAGTAAAATCATGCTGCTACATTGTACACATTACAATGCAAAAATAATACATTCATTGTAAATTTAAACAATTATTTTCACACATTCTCTTTTACCGTAGCCTACTTAGTACACAATGAATACAAAATAGATCATGTTGCCGCATTGACACGTTACTAGGGGTGAGACGATTCATCGTGTATCGATGCATCGTGATACTTTACAACACGATATGATACACCTTCGTGTATCGCGATACAAGCTTGAAATGAGTAGCTAATATGCCACATTTATTAAACTGTAAATCATGAAAGAAAAGGTCTTGGTTGTCTGAACGTAAACTCTACTTGATCCTAGACATATCCCATTGTGCAATGAGCCGGCCAGACACTTCCGGAATTTAAGTGGGAGTAGAGGAAAGAATGTTTTTTTTCTGTATTCCATTGCTAGCAAGCAGGGAATACGAGAAGGGTATTACTGCGGCCTGGAGCTGCAGTCTCATAGCGTCCGTCTTATAGCGGAAGTTATTGTTTCTTTCTGCAACAGACTCAGCAGAGTGGGCTTTCATCTAAGCCCCGCCCCTTCTGTCCGATCCTTCTTTTTATTATCCCTGAGAGGAATCAGGAAGAGAGCAGTGTCTAAAAACTCACTGCTATGGCTCATTTTACTAAAGTTACTAGTTTTTGTATTCAAATGCTATATATTTATTTGTCTCATTTTGTGAGAGAGCATTTTATTTTATATAAATAGACAGCTGTATATTTTTTTCTTTTTCATTTTACCAGTTTTAATGTATTGCTCTCCTTTTAATGTTTCGTTAATTCAGACTATAAGAATTTTGAAGTGTATCTGGCTCGACTATTTGCGGAAAGAATGTGTGTTTCCTGTAAAGCTATTTATGATAGATGACAAAACATATCGCATTTTCACATTTCTTACGAGTTTTATTTTATATTTGTTCACCTTTCAGTGCGCCTTAATAATATTTATTTGGTTGAATGATCCTTAAACTTCAATTTGGTTGAATATGTTACTTTCTTTAAAAGGAATGTGTTAATCCTGATGAAAATTACTTATTTAAAAAGGAGGCTGTGTGGTCCAGTGGTTAAAGATACGGGCTTGTAACCAGGAGGTCCCCGGTTCAAATCCCACCTCAGCCACTGACTCATTGTGTGACCCTGAGCAAGTCACTTAACCTCCTTGTGCTCCGTCTTTCGGGTGAGACGTAATTGTAAGTGACTCTGCAGCTGATGCATAGTTCACACACCCTAGTCTCTGTAAGTCGCCTTGGATAAAGGCGTCTGCTAAATAAACAAATAATAATAATAATAATAATAATAATAAATAATAATAATTAATACTAATGTTATCATTAATTTAAATCTAATACCATCATTTAAATGATTTCTAACCACATTTAAAAACAGCACAGTATAGAATAGTATACAAAATAAAATTATATACTCAACCTTAACTTGAAAAATACAAATACCTGGTGATAATATGTATGGTATAATACAAAATAAAAGTCTTACAATCTATTGAGTTTAAGTTAAGTATGATGCAATCAAAAACGCTGATGTACATTTTTTAAAAATTAACATAACAACTTAATGCTGATATTTAGATTTTTCTAAAGAAACACATGAACAAACTGTGCACTTTAACAGTTATCAAACACATTGCTTAGTATTTTTTTCCTTCCTCAGAAATGTGGTAAGGACATTTGGTTAATGAAGTTAAATCTGATATCCCAGAAATACTAGCTGACATACTGCTTTGTCTTTCAATTTAAACAAGTGCTATACTACTTAGTGGTAAATACATATAATTGATTTTCAACTGAATCTGTGTATAGATGTGAAATATTTTCAAGTCCGTCAAGCAGAGATGAGTTTTTCAGAGGTATCGTGATACGAATGGTATTGTGGCTTGTGTATCGTGATACGTATCGCATCATGACCTTGGTGTATCATCTCGCCCCTACACGTTACGATACTACTGGTACCTTACGCATCCAGCACACACTTTACAAAAATAAATACATTTTTAAATTTACATCGAAACTTTTACAGTGTACGTACGTGTGGCTGCAAGTAACACACATAACATACTTGCTACTTTTGTTTTCTGTTGGTATGTGTCAGACTGTCTTTGCAAAAGCAATTAGACTTCAAATTCTGAATGTTAACTACTGTAGTCCACATCTTGCATTTTGAACCACTTGAGTCCATCAGTATTTCTGAAAGCTTCTCACCCTTTTCCAACCAATCGATCGCAGTTAATTTAAACTTTCTAGAGTACGAGTTTAACCCTTTGCGGTCCATTGTCGGACTGGGTCCGACATTGCAATTATTCCTATCAGGTCCTTTGTCGGACCCTGTCGGTAAAAGCCGAGAAAACCATTCAATGGCCGAGTGGGAGCGAAAGGAGCCGAGATAAGCCGATTTAAAACAAAAAAAAAGCTGTATCTCATGAAGTCATACTTGCCCCTGGCATCAGATGGGGCGGTCATAAGGAAACAAGCTGGGTGTTACTGTATCAGCGCACAGAGACTATCATGGACATTTGCAGAGCTTTTTCGAGATGTTATAGCAATAAAATAATGACTTGGATTGCATTATTGAGGAGTTTGGTGATAAAACGAGTCATCAGGAGATGATTGATCGGTATGTACGACTATTATTATTATTTATTTGGTAGCATATGTGAAAGCGATAGCGAACGAAAGGGTGGGGCGGGGCTGGAGATGCCTAGTGAGTGCTTTGTTGATATGCAGGGCCTTTTAAACCCGTTTGACTGTGGGAAAAAATACTTTTAAACAGCGCGTCAAATTAACTGCGCGTGTGAAAATAAATTAGACCTGGTGAGCCTGACGCACAATTAATAAATGGACTGCAAAGGGTTAATCATGTACCTAATTTTAGCGGTTTAGTAGGCTTCTGTTTATTTGCATCCTGTCTTTGGTGTCAGCACAACCAGTTTTTTTTTTTTCGGTATTGGCAAGGGACTATTGTAATTTCCAGGTACAGTCTCAATAATGTTTCGTTTCTTGCTCTTCGCTTTATCACTGCACGTTGACGCTGTGACTGGCTGTTTGGGCTTCACAAAACACACACTTACATTTAAACATTGCAATTTGTGTTGCTCTTTCCATGAGTAGTCTGCATATCTGCTTCTTTACCAGTCAGCTGTTAAACCGAAATATACTTACGCTGGTAAAAAGGCACGAAAACAATATTTCTCCACCAGCAAAATAGTTCCATCAGACCAACCAGCGCCCGGGACGAAAATTTGAAACCGGGACAAGGAAAAAAAAATCACGATTTTCACAAACGCTTTGGGACAGGCTTTCTGAAGCCAGGATGTTTGATAGCTTTAGGTTAAGGAGGAATACGCATTCAATTTAAATATCATGCGTAATTCATATTTTTTCAACGCGTAGAACACCCAGTACTCAGCTTAACTGGAGCGCAGTCTGTAACTATACATTAAGAAAAGCAAAGGCAGCATACCCAATACTGTTGTGCTTTCATTGCCCCCCCCCCCAAAGCCATCAGTGTTGTGGTGGTCCCCCAGTTTTACATGGTTAAACAGCCTTTTGTGTTAGTTGTCCATGCTGCCACTCAGGTAATGGGGCATTAGCATGATTTCCTGAGAACCATGAAAGGCTCAAGGGTTTGCCTCTCCAATCCAAGGTCAGCCAGATAAATTCTAATATATCACTTATACTGCATGGGTGTTGAGGCCGATACAGTTAAAGCACTTTCTAACGAATTTAAATAAATCAACTGATCAGGTTTAGTTCACATTTCTGAAAATCCCACACAGATAAAAGTGAGTTACCTCATCGTATCGATACATCATCTTGAGCCCACGGCAGGACTTGTGCTTCTCCACATGGCGAAGAGCACACTCCAAACAGAACACAACGTTCTCGTTCTCCTGAACAACCTACACACAAAAATGAGACAATGGTTAAATATCACATGATCACATTTATTCTGTAAAAAAGTGTTTTTTTTTTGTTGCAAGGTTGATCTCCATTTCCTATTTGAGACCATAGCAAGTAAAATGCACGTCACTGTAAGCCAATCTCAGTTCACTATGATCAAAAACTATCCCAGGGGGCAGAATGTAAGAACATGAAGTAAAATGTAAAAAATCTCTATCTGTATTATTGATATGGCCAGAGTAAAATTGTTAATTTTTAATGACCACCAGTAATGGCACTTTTGAGAATCCGATTATGCAGCCAAATGTGAAGAAAACTGCTGGTGACTCCAGCTTGAGCACTTGAAACATGTTACCCACGGACACCTCCTCAGATCCAGTAAACCACAACGCCAGCAGCTACATAGCACACTTTAATAGCATCCCCAATCCATTTTGAGACTCCAGACAAGGCTTTCCCTCTAGAGTTGGTCCCAAAACTAACAAGAAGTCGCTCATCTTTCCCAAAAGCCTTTGTCCTATCCAAGTAAAACGATAAAACTCCCACCTGACAGAGATTATGCAGTATACAGTAGCACCTCTACCTGACTGCTTAGGGACAGGCCGGGTTAGTTCTTAACATTGCCCTGCACCTAGACTCCCCTATTGAGACATTGTGGCAATGCCGACAATGCCTGCAAGTCCCCTGCTCTCCTGCCGGATGTCAAGGCCAGAAGAGCAGTCTTCACAGAAAGATACCCAAGCGAGATTATTATTATTATTATTATTTGTTTATTTAGCAGACGCCTTTATCCAAGGCGACTTACAGAGACTAGGGTGCGTGAACTATGCATCAGCTGCAGAGTCACTTACAATTACGTCTCACCCGAAAGACGGAGCACAAGGAGGTTAAGTGACTTGCTCAGGGTCACACAATGAGTCAGTGGCTGAGGTGGGATTTGAACCGGGGACCTCCTGATTACAAGCCCGTATCTTTAACCACTGGACCACACAGCCTCAATTGAGATTGTAACCACAGGCTCAAAAAGAGGCTTAGTAAGGCTATCCAACACTAAATGCCCAGCAGGGAAGAGGGTCCTTCCTCAGGGGATGCAACCTCATTGCACCCTTGAGAAACCTGATAGAAAGCGGGTGCGCTTCTACACCAAACCCATCTTCCTTTACACGGAAGGCTAAAAGGGCAAGCAGGTAAGCTTTAATAGTAGCAGGGGCCATACCTGTTCCATATCTGAAAGATTATCTTTGAGTGTAGCTGCCTCCATCGGGGAGGTTCCCCTTCCTGGAGAGGGGATTTGCAGCAGTGTTCCAAACACCAGGGAGGTGTAGAGACTTGATGGCAATCCTGTGACGATTGCCCATGTAAGATTCCATATCTGAAAGATTATCTTTGAGTGTAGCTGCCTCCATCGGGGAGGTTCCCCTTCCTGGAGAGGGAGTGTTCCAAACACCAGGGAGGTGTAGAGACTTGATGGCAATCCTGTGACGATTGCCCATGTAAGAAGTCGGTACACCTTGTGCCTCCCTGATGGTGCATGTATGCCACCGTTGAAACACTGTCTGACCTCAATAGAAATGTCTTCCCTCACAAAGACGGAAGGAAGTGTCTTGGAGTGAGACGAACCACAAAAATATTTATGTGAAGCTTGGTCTCCACTGGGGATTCCACACCTCTGTGGTCACCACTTCCCTTTTATCTGATGATGCCCAGAAGGGAATACTGGGACAGATAATGAGATTCCCTCCACCATGAAAGGGCTTTGAAACAACATCTCCTAAGCAGCAACTATGCATCGGGGTGAGCTTGTGGGTCTGGCACTTGTGGGTTGGAAAAACTTGGGAGGCTGCCGCCATCAAGCTTAGGAGCCTATGAAAAAACATGACTGTGTTACCGGAACCCAACGAAACTGCCGCAACACAACTGTGAATGTCCTGCACCCTGTTGGGAGGAACAAATGTTATAGCCCAACTTGCATCTATCTGGATACCCAGAAACGGCATGCTCAGTGTAGGAGACAGGAGGTACTTTCCCCCTGTGTCAGACCCACGTCCTCTAAAATGTCAGAGAGTGACTTGAGTGGCCTCCTCCAGCTCCAAGCAGGACCAGGCTCTGATCAGCCAGTCGTCCAGGTAAGGATAGATGGTGATCCCTTTGTGACGGAGTGGAGCTGCAACTGTGTCCACGCACTTTGGAAAGATGTGCAAAGCTAGAGCTAGCCTGAAAGGCAGAATATTGTATCGGTATGCCAGAAATGTCTTGTGTGGCATAGCATGCTTCTTCCTATTGGCATCACAAAAGCTTGTTTGCCTGTGTATTTTGACTTGTTCCAAAGCATTTGGAAGACTTGTCTTCCTTATTCTGAGCTAGCAGCTTAAGTAATGCTGGCCCAAAGGTAAAACCCAGAGAGAGAATGAGGCGCATCCATAATAACACCCTTTACCTGCTCAAAGCCTCAGGTCTGTGCCGCCCAGACCTGCCTCCTAATGGCCCTCTCTAGGGATTTTAGTCCCATAAGTGCACTTATTAAACCCTGAAGGAGAGGCCATAGAACACACAGTGTATATACTGGAGATAAAACACACACCGGCTGGTAACAAAAAACAGACAACTGGTATAAAAAAAAAAAAGTCAAACAAATGCGGTACCGTCTGCAGAAAGCAGATCCGAGAAGCCGAGAGTGAGTAAAGTACCAAGTCGAACGTGCTCGCGCTGGACCCACCCTTGCGTGCACCTTCTTGGAGGTTAAAAATATTTTACTGTTATGACCAATAAGCAGTCAAACTAATAAACACAGACAGTTTTGGTTTTTGAACACAGTTGTAAAGACACTGACCATGGAAAGGTAACATAGGTGGAGGCACATCTGACACCTCCTCTCCGACGTCTCCAGCGCAAGCCACTTTCGAGGCTTTTTCTTCCCGTCCAGAGTCATCTGGTTGTTGTCCAGACTTCCGTAGCGAGCCGTGGAGAGAAGGCCTGCCTCAAACAGCTCCTGTCGTTCTTTCAACTCTATATCCCTGGGAGTAAAAAAAAATTACCGTTGCCATTACCCACATTATAAGTAAATATATGCAGGATGTGTGACATTCATCCCCATATTTCAACAGATATAGAGACTCAAAATAATTATGTTGATACCAGCTTTCACAATTTGGTTAGTGGTTCTCTAGATGTAAAATTGTAAATATGCCATTTCTATGCCCCCCGAATGATACACAGTAAACTTACCTGTGTAAGCAGTTCTCTAGGTCAATGTAAAACATGTGAAATACTACTTAAAACTAGTGTATTGTACTATTTACACTGGTTATTTTAATGTAACCTTGAAATGATGTATTTCTAGTGTGAAAAGTGTTACAGGTGAGTCAGAGCGTAATCCACAATCCTATTCTTTGGGGCTTGTGACGGAATGTCTGGAGTATGAAGACTCTTTGATCAATATTGTAAATGGTACTGTCAAATAAAACAAGAGGAATTTCATTTGGAATTTAAAAAGTGGTATTAATTACCTGAGCTCTTGAAGAAGTGAAGAGATTGTACTCAAAATCTGCCCATTCTCCCGTTTGGACTCCGCTGTTGCAATCTGGTATAGCAGTTTCTCCATCGAAAAGGGCTTAGCTATACGCCGACATTTTAGGTACTACAAAAGATCGAGATGATACAACACTCATTTTAGAAAAAAATTCAGCAACTCTTATTGGGGGAGATAGGGTGTTTGGCCAAAAGCTTTCATTTGAGGACATTTATCAAATGAGACAGAGAGACTATCCAAAGTCAACAGTAGAAAAGAGTCAGGTACGATTGACTCCTGTTTCATTTGCTGTGATTTTCCTTAGTTTGGAAATCTCTGCCCTGGCCACATTTGGAAATTGAAAATGATTGCATTAAAACAGCAAAGCCCCTGCAACCTGTTGCATAATTAAGGCTTAACAATGTTTCAATAAAGAACTTGATTCAGCTAAAAAATACATGTTACTAATAAAGTGAGGGTTTTTTAGCCCTTGAAAAACATTGAAAAGGAGCAAATGTAATTATATGACAATGCATGTAGACATATACGGAGTAAGACAAAATATGTAATGAGCAATCAATATATTTGGTAAACATTTACATGGTATATATACGAGTAATGCAAGTCTATATTTTAAGCTTGCAACATAGTACATAGACAATATATATATATATAGATATATATAGATATATATATATATATATATATATATATATATATATATATATATATATATAGATATATATATATATATATATATATATATATATATATATATATATATATATATATATATATATATATACACACACACACACACATACATACATACATACACACACACACTGTATAAGATTAATTTCCTGCTGATTTCTACAGGTTATGGAGAACAGTGACTTACAATTCCCTGAATGAAATTCACAAAATCCTTGCTGAGACTAATGGTTCTTATTCAGATATATACAACATGCACTGTATTATACAAGCATGGGCTCACATTTCCCTCATCGCACAGTGAGGCACCTCTCTACTGCCTCCACCATTGTATGAATTGGCACGTAGGAGAAATTCAACACAATGTCTGCCAAGAAAACGTGAATAAAGGCTGCAAGAGCTTGCTGTAACACACACAGGGTAACACTGACAGATTTTTCTTCAAAACATTAATCCTTTCTTCCTCTACTACAGCAGAAGCATTTACATGTCTCGGAACTGGAAGCCAAGCCCTAATTTTGCATAATGCTGGTGGCGCCCATCTCCATGAACTCAGACAACAACTGCCTTATTAGCCCAGATTAACTATTTCAGGCTTGCCGTAATGTGCCCAGTGTCAAAAAACATTTGGGGGTGTGTTCATTTGTGCAGGATATTGATTAGTCAAAATAATCTCAGGACAGCCAAACCATTGTACTGGAGAAAAGTCCTCTCAGCACGTTCTACTATGTAACCTGACCATTATCCTAAAAAATTAAATAAAGAAAAAGTCTACCGAGTACAAAGTCATCTTAGGTTACATGTACTGTTAGATTGTCATAGTTTCCATAACACTGAAAAGTCAAAGCTGCCAGCTTAACTGGTTTATAAGGTATTACCAGTAGTAGGTGTGGTGGAGGGTTTGCAAACCAAGACAAGCTCCCCTTACGACAATCAAAATGCATTTCCCTAATAAAAACTCATGAGTTAAGCACTATCAATAGGTGTACTATAAAGTCGGGTCATGTTTTGACCTGGTATCTATTTCTAAACACCCACCTTAGCAGCCTCATATCCTAGGTTCATCCAGTGGGTGGTAGCAAAGTGCACAGTTTCAGAAACATTGTACCCACAGCACACTTTAGACACAAAGGTTCCTGGGAAAGAGACAATGAACTCTCCACTCTTCTGGACTGTACGATACACCTTAATTCCTTCCCGAATCAGCACCTCCGGGGAGATCTACAAGCACACACAAGTACAAGGGTCAATGCTGAGTGCCATGTGTTGTGTGCGTAAACGCCCTGTGGATTTGTCACAGTGACAAATTACAAATTGATGGGCAATACAGTATGCATTATTATAAATTATTAAGAAACCAACATGCAATTATCAGAAACGCTGTCCTCACAAAGGTAACACGAAATTCTCCTGGTCAGGACACTGCACTATGATTGGCTATCATATTATTGTTACTAAAACAATGAATAATCCTCTCCCTACACTGAAACCCTAACCTTAAGGTCAGTATCCTATTCTGCAGTCATTACACATCTAACGTGGTTCATGTTTGGTAGTGAATAAGCATTTTTGTTACTTTAAAAAGAAAGTGACCGGAGGTGCCGACTTCCTCAGTTGACCTGAAGCAACAGAAAGACAATTCCAAAAGATAAAGCTTTCCATCTTTACCTCTATTTTCATTTTTTATACTCTCAACACCACTACAGGGTGTGTATTAAAAAAAAGTTACTCTTTATATTTGGTTTTAGTTGCTGTTAATTAGGCACAAGGACGGATGACTGCAAGTTATATATCTAAATCTATATCTAAATCTATATAATTCTGTATTATTTAAATTGATATGTCCCAGGACCGAAACACTCGGACATATAAATTAAATTCCAACAGCTATTTAAAATGTACACTAAGGAGAAAGTTAAGAATTCAACTTGGATTCTGACTGTTGTAATAAAACATATCCCAAGACCATAACAAAAAACACACAGCAGTAAAATAACGCTCAATTAGACATGGTTTTGTGACACAAGGGTATTGAAATTGTAAAACAAGCAACCACAAATAAAAAAAGCTCATATATTTGTGTCAGCTACAATTAAAGTAGTGGTCTGACTTCATATGGATTCAACTGATGAGAGTTTTTACTTTTTCAAATTAAAAAGGGACATCTAAATAGTGGATCTGTCTGTAAGCCAGCACCTTCAGAGTTTCTTACCATGATGTTGCTCTCAAGCATCTCCAGCCCTGGAGTCCCATTGGCCTGCAGCAGAGTGTGCACCACTTTGTCAAGTTTTTTGTTCTCCTCAGCAGGAATGCAATACCTACGGGCAAACACGAGACTCAGTATCAAGGGTACAAGTGTCACTTGTGTGAGCTCCCGACAGGCACCGAAAGTCTCAGGGGTTTTAGACTAAAGACTTTCATTCCAGGTCAATGTGTAAAACACCAGGAGTCAAACGTCACTGTCTTATTTTTCCACCAATAAGGGCTGTTGACAAAAAGGGATGAGGATTGGTGCAACACAGACGCCCCAAACAGTGGATCATCATCAAAAGCAGTACACAATTGTTAATTCAAAAACATTTTGGAAGATTTTTAAACATCTTTCCTGAAATTCACATTTATTTTAAAGTATTTAGATTTCAGAACATAAAAAAAAGCATATTCTCAAATATTTCCCATCAGAGTTTACCAGGTGCTTGGCCTCTTTCCATCTGGTCGCCAAATGTAAGAAGGTGCTACCTACCTTTCCCAATTCATTTCTATCAGTCTCTCAGCCTTGTGTTTCCATTGGCTGTGCTGTTGTGGATATTACCTCTTACCCCCCCCCATTGTCACACTCCTCAAGTGCGATAGAGTGTTTCTAATGTAAAGAAACAAATAGGAGTACACAAAGTATCACATTATTTTGTGAAATTACCACACAGCTAGATAGTTGCCTAGCCATGCACCTAACAGTGTGATTATTTCACAACACTACACACTTTGCTATGATTTTTATCCTATACGGTGTGTATAAATTTTAAACATTTAAAACGTACAAACTCTAAAGAAGTGGTTAAACATTTAATAATATGCCAGACGTATAACCGGTCATGTGACAAATGTCACCAAAACGCATACTTTTTTATCCATTAACTTTAGTAATTTATCATCAGTGGTCTGTTGCGTTTCAGACTGCTCTAGTGCCACAGTAAGGGCGGATATTATAAAAAGGAAGGGGTTTGGCAATTGCCTCCAAGTAGCTATTCTAATTGGTGCAACAGAAAGATTGACACAGGGGCGGGTTTTATTCTCGGTCGATATGGCACTTCATTGGTACACTGTGTGTGTGTTCATGCCTGTAGTAGGCGTGGTATGGTATCAGTTCCACGCCGGGGTAATAACGTTAATGACAAGCGTTTTTTCTGAGTTTGTTCTGTATTTAAAATGGCATCTCCAAACAAAGGAAGCCACGTTTGGAAGTATTTTGAGGAATGAGAAAACCGTGGTATGTAAATTATTATATCAAACAAAATTGCTGTACCACAAAAACACAAGTTCAATGCTTCACAATTTGAAATGAAAACATTCAGTATTACTGTGGCTGGAGCTACTGATGGCAATAAAAAGCAAACATCCATAATAGCATTTGCTATTGATTTGTCCAAACAGGGCGTGATCACGTTATCCCCTATGAGGACAGTGCGTGTGAATCGTGAATGCTGCAGTTTTGAAGTCGATGTAAGATTATCCCAATACTGTGCCGACCCATAAAACAATAACAGTGATGCTGGAAAAACTTAAAGAAAATCATGCTGCAGCTGTTCATACAAAGCTTTCAAAAAAGGGAGAAAAATGTGCAATTTTTGTTGTTAAATGAGCCACACTATTGTAAAAACACTATACTATCCAAAAATGTGTTCAATAACATGTATGTATGTATATAGTTCTATCTCCACTAGCAACTTTAATTACAACCATAAATATAAACATTTCAATACATACTTTGATGTGTAATGCTTTTTTTTTTTTCTTTGTAGTTAAGTCTTTGCGATGTTAAAACCTTATTTGCTAATTTAGGGTTTATTTGCTTAAAAAATACTAACCAGGGCTGTCAGTATCAGAACGTAATATAAAGAGAGAGAGTGTGTGTGTGTGTGTGTGTGTGTGTGTGGTTTAAACGCTGACATTGTAAAGCGTTTAAACATTCCTAAAAATTTACCAAAAGCACATCCCTATATATATATATATATATATATATATATATATATATATATATATATATATATATATATATATATATATATATATATATATATATATATATATATATATATATACATATATATATATATATATATATATATATATATATATATATATATATATATATATATATTGGCTCAGAGCCAGCTGCCCATATATATACATTTAGCTCAAAGAGCCAGCTGCCCAACGTTTCGATATGTTGTACATATCTTTCTCAAGGGAGCCTGTGTTTGAATCAAAACATTGGAGGTATTTATAGGTTTCTGACAGCATGACAACTACTTGTTATTGTTTACATTCAAATCCATGATTTACTCTTACATGATGTAATGGTGTTCAATATATTGTGACATCATTTTTACTTCTATCTTTGAATCTGTATTAATTCTAATTAACATTACTTTATATCAACTTATATTTTTATTATATCATGCAATGCTGGCTCTGAGAATCAGTCCAGATTTGGCCTCCCCAGCACATCAGCATGCACAACTTTTGAATGAATTTTGTTTATTTATTTAAATGTTATATATTTATTGAAGTTAATTAGTTCATTCTTTTCTGTTGAGTCTCTCTCTCTCTCTCTCTCTCTCTCTCTCTATATATATATATAAAACAAGATAAGATAACCTAGTAACATCTGCCTCGGTAGCAGTTAAAGACAGCATAATGAATCACAGGACTGTATACATACCAAATGCAATCAGCACCAGTGTGTGAATAATCAATGTATGGAAGGCAGTTTTGGTCCCGAGACCAGCATGAGGTAGAAAAGACCATGCCAATGTTCAGCCAGGGAATGGTCACTCCTAGAAAGAGAAAAACAAACCAATTTGAAAACACAGTACATTTTTTAATGTATTTATTGTACTTTATTCGTCTATCTTCACCTTGGTAAGTAGCCAGATTTTAGCCTTGCCATCTGAGTTCTGAGTGCATGGTTTTTGTGAGTCCTTAAAATTAAGTTGGAGGTTCTACAGTTAGTGGTGTTCATACCACAGGGTTAAGCTCTGCCATTTACTGTGCATGAAGTGTCCGACCTTTGACTTTATATGTATTTCCACTAGCTTTCTTTTCTAGGAGAAAAAAAGCGCAGCCTCTCATGACTATTTTAGATTACAATGTATTTAATAAGATCTGCTAGCATTCCTCTCTGCCTGCCAGTGGTTTAATTGAGGGGTGCTGGCCTTTAAATGAAGGGACACATGGCCGAAATTACTGCAGTTCAAAGCAAGATTTACAAAAGGTCCCTGTGGGGCTGCAGAAAATGTGAAGTTCTAACAGGAGGACGTCCCATGTAATGAGGAACAGTTGAGAGGCTCAGTTTCGCTCAGAGTGGTGCTAAGGAAAAGGGAAAAAGGCTTGTTTATGGGCCGTTTGAAATCCTATCCTTGAAATGTTATACCAAGGTTTTTAGTGCATATGACTTAATATTTCAGCACCATTCATAAGCAATCAATACCAGACAGGGGAGAAGAAAAAATAAAAACGTAGCACACACACTGCCCCTAGTTTGTCTTAATTTTAGCCACAGTTTCATCAAAACTGGATGGATCAGGTCACCAGATGTCAGCATTGTGAAATCGTAGGGTCACCATGACCTCACGATTAATAGTATGCATAATACATTTAAAATGTTCAATTGGAAAATTATCTAATTTTAGTCAAAGTGTGGAATTTTTTTTTGTAACACAAATCTATATGCAAATTTGGTCCAATATGGCCAAACTAACCCAACCAATTAGAGGGCAGTAGGTCGCCATGATTCTGAATCTCAAACTTCTGCAAAGGAATGTCTTTACCAAGTCTCTCTACAATTGGATGAGTTACTCCTGAAGACATAAATAAACATTAAAAGCATGACATACATATGTACGTACATACTGACGAATCCTCCCTGTCCCCCTGCATTCAGAATATGCTTCCCTTGGGGGGAAATATAGGCAGTCTTACCAGGTACAGCACCAAGATGTCGCAAGATGGATCCTGAATTATTGGGAAGGACTGTGAGGTTCCATCCATGCCTGTTGGGGAGGAAAAAACAATATAAGGCATACTTTAATACACATACCATGTCTATGTTTCCTCTAGTATGTTATCAGAAACAGATAAATAAAAAAAATATAAACGTAACTTCATAAAACTTAGGTTACTTACTCTTTATAATGTATTACTTACTCTTTAAAATGTATTACAAAAAAACAGCAAAATCTTTCAGGCAAATTTGCCTTAATGGAACCTTACTTTGAAAACGGCTCTGACTTGCCCACAGGGAAGCCACTTCCATGTGTGTTTGTATCCACTTTCCCATGGTGCACTGCCACATGACAATCCTTCTGCTCCACTATCCTCCAGTATTCTTGCTGTAATTAGAAAGAGATCATTAGGTAAACATACTAGAATTGATTTTTATATGAAACATAATTATAAATATATAAATAGCTCAATATTTTAAATTTAAGCAAAATGTAAATGTAAAAAAAATAATGGAATTTCATTGATATACCAAGAGATTAAAAACAATGTGGCACTGAAATTGTTAATGTTCACTGGACACCACCTGCAAAGGAACTTTATTGATAGAAACAACTGAGTACCACCTATAAAAACCCTAAATGAAGCCATGCGGTCTGTATCGCTGATCTGCCTTGAATTTAAAACAACGCTTCAGTGAAAGGGTTAACTTTTACTGGACAAGACTGGTAAAAGTTGATTCAGAAAATAAATACAAAAAAATACAGTTGTGTACCAAACATTAAGACATTTGAAAAGTACATTGCAGCTGTAACCACTAGTCACATGACCTCAATATGGCAGTCAATTTCCTTCACACATTTCACAGGAAAGGTTTATGTAACCCTGCAAATCTGAAGTCACTACCTCATAACATATGAAGGTTGAGACTGTAGAGAAGGCAGCTTTGCAAACAAATGTCAGGAAAGGGCTAATTATTCCTGTGACACCAAGGGTGTCACGTGTGCAGAGTATGAAGCCAACAGCTCGAAGCATTACGTTCGATACTGCCCTTTGCTAAAATCACTGGTACATCACCTCTGGTACCAAATTAAATTTGCCATAACCCCAATATTACATTGAAATGAATGTTGGGATTTTCATTTCAAATCACACACACAGTACTGGTATTTCATTTATTTAAGATCTATCTAAATCTGGGATCCAGAATCTAAGTGGAGGCATCCCCACTGGGTCCCAACAATTCTGTGCAGCTTTATAAATGAAAATCTTTGTTCATCATAATTTGTGCATTCCTGGGTAAGAAACCACCTGCCACCAACCACCTACCACGAGAGCTGCCACCTTGCCTTTCTTGACAAACAGGCAAATTAAGCTATATATAGGAAACCACATTTCAGATGTGTCATTCGCATCAATAAGTGTTATTCCAGAGAACTGATGTATACAAAGATGTGTGGTACATATGGCACTTGTTCCAATAAATGTAAAAATGTATGTCAACAGACAGCAATACTGGC
>CM060249.1:24349472-24401972 GCA_030684275.1 Acipenser oxyrinchus oxyrinchus | reverse complement strand
TCATTTCCTCAATTTCACTCAACAGTGGTAAAAACGTGTGAGTATTGATTCATCTGCTGAAACAAAAAGCAGAAGAGCTCTTCACCTCACCAGGGTCAAATGGGTTTGTGGCTGTCTAATTATACCTATACACAGCATATAAATCTTCATCCAGTCATTACGGGAACATAAGAGTCTAAAGGCATCATTAGAATCCTTTTAGCCTCCCACTTGCCCTCTGTATGTTTTATGGGGTCATAGATGCTTTATTTAATACTGGTCACGTTTATAGACTTTAATATTCATATTGAAGATGTTATTTTCTTGGGATGCATTTACATAACAATGTTTACCTGCTTATGTGCAAGCACAATTACAACTGATTGATAGCAATATTTTCAGTACTACGCCAATTACCTTTTGTGTTTTAAGATGGAAAGATATACAACATCCAAGGAAACAAAACCACATGCTTGTTTTTAAACATTGGAATACTGTTTGAATGTACCTGAAGTTTATAGATAAGCTTCAAGTTCAAGTTTGTGTACATTGTTTTTCACTTTAAAGCCGTGATCTGGACTATAGAGGCAGTGTAGTGTTAAAAAGTGGTACATCATCAGAATGTGGTACGCACACCAAAACTTGACCTGTGTAATGTCAGAAAGTGGTACGTTGTCAGATTTTGGTACAGGTGCAATCAATTGTGATCTGATGGGTTTCCTATTGTCAAAACAAGGTACATTTACCATTAATTATACATTTTTTTGCAAACTTAAACTGGAAACAATAAACAATAAATATAAAGAAAAAACAATTCATGAGAAATCCACAGCAAAGTTGCGCAAATAAAAAAAATGTGTAAGACACAATGTATTACATCTGATAAAAATGTGCATACTATTTTCATAATGGTGGAAAATATGATAAATTATGTTAAAAACAACGTAAAAGACTGAATTAATTACATTTTAAAAATATGTAAAACACAAAAACAGCATAACGTACCTGTTGTTTAGGCATGCGCGAGCAAGGGCATGCCTAAAATAACACTACATACCTGAAAATAACACTACACTGGTAAGAAATTAAAGTTACCTTCACCTCTGACTACAGCATCTACTTTGACTTCAATTCTGGTAAAATCTGGCAATCTGATTTAGACTTTCCCAGAACTGTATATATACTGTGTTTTTAAATAGTAAATGTAGTATTACTTTTATTATTTGTTTTGCAAAACAGAAACGTTATGTTTCACTTTCATTGCATTTGCACTTTTATTAAGTCTGTAATACAATGATGCATTTACGAGATTGTGCTTCAGTTCTTTTGATTTCAGATCATGTATTTTTTATCTTTTCTCTTTTACACAAAAACATATTATATTTATGCATTTCCCCTTTGTGTAGGTTCATAATAGAATTAAAAAATGAAGTTCACACAGACAGATTTCTAGGTTGACGCTGCACAGCGTATTGTTAATGTCTTTTTCCCACATCCATAATAAATTATTTTCATTTTGGTAAATGAAGTGGTATTAAGTTATTTTGCTATCAATCAGTCATTCTATCATATCAGTCTGATATATCTGCCTGTTTGCAATTTTCGATTTGAGACTTTAGTGCATAGTTTTACACTGAATTTGCCAGGTGAATTCATTGACTTTGCTTGCAAACAGTGATGGTGTGTGCTGAGAACGAGTGGAGATTAGACGCAAATCACAGAATATTTAATCACACAGCGACTTTCTGATATGAATTAAGACGCTCTAAAAGTATGATTATAATTTATATGATTATTCTTTTTTCACTCATTTTTCTTTTCAGTAAACTCAAAATTATTAAGGTGACCAATGTTGTTTTCAGTGCAAACAAATAATTATATTCCAGAGATTCAGGGAGCTCAGCAAAATCAAATTACGTACCATGCTGACATTATTTATTCCTTATAAAACTTAATGAAAAAGAAAAAAAAAAAACTTGGTCTGCGATAGTTGCAGATGGGTTTGTGTGTGTGTGTGGGCTTTACAACCAGTTGGATTTGTGTGGGGGTGTGTTTACGATACAACCTATCTTGCTTCCAGTTTCTTATTCTTACTATGATTGGCTACAAAGACAACATGGCTAACCAGTAATTGGATAGTGTTTTGTTGGGTGGGTTTTAATTGTGCACAGTTTCCTAGTAACTGTAATATTACCTGTGTAATAGAAAATAAAAAAGGACTCGTCATTAATATCTCTGAGTCACGGAGCCCAAATGTTCGAGTCCAAGTCCGAGTTCACAAGATCGAGTCCGAGTCATTTGCGGCCGTGACTTGAGTCACGAAAAATGCAACTTGAGTATTACAAGTTTGATATCTATCTATGTATCGATATATATATATATTTCTTAGCAGATGCCCTTATCCAGGGCGACTTACAATTGTTACAAGATATCACATTATTTTTACATACAATTACCCATTTATACAGGTGGGTTTTTACTGGAGCAATCTAGGTAAAGTACCTTGCTCAAGGGTACAGCACCAGTGTCCCCCACCTGGGATTTAACCCACAACCCTCCGGTCAAGAGTCCAGAGCCCTAACCACTACTCCACACTGCTGCCTGACAAATATATGCTCAACAGATATCGTAATACGTGTGTATGTGGTGGCATAGTCATTTAAGCCTTCAGTTAGACCATCAGTCAACTATCTACCTGTATAATATTACCAACATATTGCCAATTATCTGTTGTGATCAAATAAGTTGGGAATGAAAATATGGTGAAATGGACATTCTTATGCCAGTAGCAGGGTGAAGCAAGAGATAAATATAATGACCCAGGTGCTAGAGTAGAGGGACCTAGCCTGAGTCACTGTGTTCACACTTAGAGCCAAGAGATTGGTATGTTAATTCATGTTTTCAAAAGATTGTATTAATCTTTAGATTATAACTTAAAGACTTGTTTCACATGTTTTATTTTATCCCTTTGGTGGGCCTCAGCCCAGACGCTACCTTGAGGAGATTTACACTTGAATTTGGCCTTGGATGTCCTTGGTCCGAGGACAGGGCATTTCAAACTGCTCATGTATAATTTCTCACTCTAATAACTAGGAGTGTGCCAAGTAATGAGTATAAACGAGTATCTGTAATAGAATAGCAATAATAATTTAAAAAATATATAATAAAGTGTGCAGAATAACCATGAAAAAAAAAGATATATAGTTTTAATATTAACCCTTAGCGGTCCATTTATTCAGCGTGTCTCAGATGAGCTGAATATTTTAGCCGCGCTGTTTAAAAGTGTTTTTCTTCACAGAAAACAGGTTTAAAAGGCACTGCATATCAACAGGACACTCAGTACTGCATTTCCAGCCCCGCCCCACCCCTTTTTCGCTGTATTTTTCACATACCTCTTCATAGTAGTGCAAACCGATAAATCATCTCCTGATCACTCGTTTTATCACCAAACTCCTCAATAATGCAATCCAAGTCATTATTTTATTACTATAACATCTAATAAAAGCTTTGCAAATGTCTGTGATATTCTTTGAGCGCTGGATGCAGAAGCAGCTATCTATGTTTGTTTATGTCCGTGTTATCTACAGTATGTGGTGCCGGGGCTATCTGTATTCATGAGATACGCCCCTTTTTTTCGGCTTCTCTCGGCTCCTATCGGTCTCACTTTCGGCCATTGAATGGTTTTCTCGACTTTTCCGGAGGAAAAACGACTAGAGACCTGTTTTTTACATCTTTTTGATGATGTCCGACATTGATCCGGAAAGGGAAACATTGAACCATACCGTATTAGGTTAGCACAGAGGAGAGCTTTGTGCTGAGAGAGAGAGAGAGACCGACCGACCTGTTAGTGTTGTTTATTGTGAATATCCGTGTTTTGACCTGCTTTGCAGTTCACAATAAAAAAAGGACAGGATCAAGAGGATTTTTTTCAGGAATAATCAGTAAAAATCAGCCCTGTACATTGTTGAAAAAAAGTACAAAAAATATAAATACATTTTTTTTAATAATATGCCCACTTTCATTTTTAAGAGTGGCATAATTAACATTTTTTATATTATAAATATTTTTTTTATTTGCCATTTCTTCATAACATTACTGTGATCTCAGTCTGTATGTAAATTTGACAGCCGGGGTATTTAATCTTCGTGCCACACAGATGTCTGCTTCTTCATTGGTCAGTTTCCCTAGTTACGCCGCATGTAGCTCCAGCATGTAGTTACAGATCAGTGGAGCCTGATCCAGATCCATTTAGTACAACACCTTCACATGATCCGACTCCAGTGATCCCGGATCTGATCCCATTTATTGTTCTCATTACAACCGGAGCCTGAAGCAGAAGGTAGTCCAGTAAATTTACTAGATGGTTCGGTACTGTACATACTCAAAGATGAAATGAAGATGCCATGGGCTAGAAGAATGGAAGATAATTCTATCCATAAATTAACTGTTTGGCAACAGCAGTTTAAAACAATATATATTTTCCTAATGTTTTCTTTGGAGGAAAAAATCCAAGGAAGTATTGTATTTAATACTGATGTTTTGTCGAAAATATGTAAACCGGGTAGCTGGGTTTATATGGGTTTATTTATTTCTCATCACTTTAACTGCACACCAGTGTTCTGTCTAAGTATTGCCCTACGCGGCATACATTTATACCATTACAGTACTGTCTACTGGCTAATGCGCCATGTGTACTTAGCGCACAGGCCAACTCGCTACGGCACTGGGACCGCTGCAACCTTTCCCCTACTTGGCACTGTGCCAGCCGGCCCTGTAACTCTAGCTGGCAGTGCACCAGCCCACCGTTTGGGACTTTGGGGGATTTCAGTTGGTCCACTTTGTGTAAATATCTGTGAGCGCTGCAGCGCTCGGTGGGTAGTTGGTTGCTGTGGGGTGTGTTACTGTGTTGTTGTTGCTGTTTGTGTTGCTAAACCCGCTGTGCTTTTAAATAAAAGAGCTTGTTGTCGGTGTACTCTTGCAATCGCCTGACTCGCTACAGTATGTTTTAGAACTGACTTCAGTCGTAGCACCTCCTTTCACCTCAGTTTTATTCTGTTTTATTCAGTTTGACTGAACTTTGGTGCTGTGATTTCTTACTTTGTTTACTGTCTTCTTCATAAGAAATTGTGACACTAAGAGAAAAAAAAAATTGGGGTTAACATTGTGGCTCATGACGTAGAACGAGTTTAACTGAGTGCATCGTATCGATATGTTTGATTGGTCTCGCAGCAGTATGAGTTAAAATAGATCAGATCAGTCCATAGGAGGATTGGCACACTATATTTCAAGTAAACCCTTCTCAATCAGTGTTTTTAATCGTGGCATCATATAGTCCCAGCAGTCCGATCAGTCTTAGCACTAGTATCAGCAATCTTACCAGTCCCAGCAGGGTCAGCACCAGTCTTACCAGTCCCAGCAGTAGCAGCACAAGTCCTACCACTCCCAGCAGTAGCAGCACCAGTCATACCAGTCTCAGCAGTAGCAGCACCAGTCTTACCAGTCCCAGCACTGGCAGCACCAGGCTTATCAGTTCTAGCTGTACCATCAGTGTCACCAGTCTCAGCATTAACTTCACTAGCAGTGAACCAAACGCATGTCTCTCCTACTTATTCATATTTATATTTATAAGTTCTATTCTTCTTCTCCTTTTAATATCACATACTTGTAACAGTGCATTGGGTAATTTTAGGTTGGTGGTGTTTTGCAGGGACACAGTTTGTTTTAAAAAATATGGTTCATGAAATTTCAAACATCATCCAAGAAGGGTCACTGGCTAAAAAGTGTTAGTGACTTATATTGCTTTGCAGTTTACATTAATAGTCTCCAGGCTTTATAAGATAATAACTTTCACCTTTGTAACATGAACAGGTTTTTTTAGACAAAAATTAGATTGTACTATCATAGCGTACTACCTCTATTTGTGTTGTAAACATAGCAATAGGGTCCAAGATTGTGAGGGGTCCTTATACCTGATGAAAATGGACTGAATTTGAATGTGATGGCAGAATAATTCAATCTTGAAAACTTTAACAAAATGGTAAGGATATAAAGCATTTTGTTATGGTGACGGGAAGGTAATGCCTGTATGCTTTGACAGTTTACAATAAATAATACATTATGATGCTTATTACTGCCACTTTACCAGCACTTAAGGAATCCTTGGTTAAAAGTGTTGTAAAAAGTGCATTATTTGATACTTTGATTGTTGTCTGATTTTATCCTAAATAAATACTTTTCAACTCCTCACCAGTGGCACATAGAAGACTTAATTGCCTATATTGCAGCAGATTTGAATGACAAGGGACTTGCAATAACTTTATTAAGAAATACTGTCTGGTTAAGGGAAGAAAAGCTTGCATCAGCTTAATAAATGCATGATGGATTCTAGTTCAGGTTCAAAACAATTATAAGCAGTAATTGAAAGTGCACATCAATGACCACAATCCAACCCTGCTATTCTTTAATATTTCACCACTAAACAGTAAAATAACCTGCTATGGTCCTAATATAATGCCAATTATACCGCATTGATCAAAGTGACCTTTTCATACTGGCTCGCAAAAATCAATCCCACAGTACAACAAATGTCAGGGGGATGAGAGCAACATATAATCTGTGACAATCAAACCATTATTTACAAATCAAACCTGCACTCCAAGCAATTTGTGCATGACATGTACGGTTTTCGTTTTTTTGTTTTTTTTTGTTCTCCGCTGCCTGCTGCCAGACAGACACATTCTTCACATTTCACAAAAGCAGTGTCAGGTAATGGCCAGGACTTTGTGACTGGTATGCATAACCCAATGAAACTGATAATAAGGGGTTAATTCACCCATGCTGATCAAAGAGCAGTGATCTCATTCAAAAGCAGTTCAGTGGTTTGAAGAAATATATTAATGTTTTAACTTCAAAGCAATTGAGGTCCTAGTATATTTTTTCATTGACATAAATGTTTAGTCACTGTAAAAGCATGTTGTAAAACGTATAATTCTGCAGTTTTATCTGTGCAGAAATCAGTAATTTCAGGCCAAACGTTTTTCCATACTGATAAAGTCTCATAGAAACTCATATCATGACACCAATGATATCCTTCCCAAAAAAATAGGTATGAAATCAGACCATAAACAAGTTATACACACAATTAAAAGATGAGTTGGGATTTGGTTTCCCATGGTGCAACTGGATGTAAGATAAAGAGAGTCTCTACTTATTAACACTCTCTGGCTGTAATGTGATAAAAACAAGAATGCAGACGTCCTCCCAGTCTCCTTGTCATTCAATGCAGAAAATGTTTCAATTTAAAAACTCCACCCTGGTGATGTACTCAGTTTTTTTGAATCGCATAAATATTTTTTCAAGAATTTGGATTAGACAATATTTGTTACAAATCTGAAAAAAAAATAGATTTGAGCACAGCACTGTACTAAACACATACACATTCCTATTTGAGGTACATGTACTGTAAAAATATATATATATTTAAATATATAAAAAGGACCAAATGTTTAGGCGAAAGTACTTTTTTAGTGTCATAATTCCACTTTTAAAGTTAATTTAATCTGCCTCCATTCTGTATATTCAATGTCTGGGTATGCTAATCAGAGGTAATAACATGTTATTATATTGGTATTATTCCTTTACAAACTCTAGTAATGTTTTACTTGTCAGATCATGTGGTGTATTAAATCATTTTTTTTGTTTATCAGTTCACAAATAGGTTACATTGGTCAGGAACAGTTGCATTCAAGAAATTTAGAACAAAAACAATGAAAAACAAGTGTCAAACTGTAGGGTGCCTAAATAAAGTTTTGAGCCTACATTTTTTTTGTTCTGCTTTAGCGGCATCTATCCCAGATATAATAGATTCAATACCATCAGGAGTTTGAGGATGATTTTATTGCGCAGCAACTTCCCTTGTTCGGTGATGATATGATATCTCTTCAGCCAAATACGGAGGCATGGTCATTTAAGACATTACCATAATGAAAAACAGTAAGTGTAACATGTTTTGTACTAAAGCAGGGTCAGCTGTTGCAGGGAAAATGTTAAGAACTGTGAAAGCAGAACACATGGAAATACTGGGGACTAATTAAGAAGTATACTGCTAAGAAAAGAATATATATATATATATATATATATATATATATATATATATATATATATATATATATATATACTGAAGCTTACTTGATTGCAGTAGAAAACTGCCATTCTCTACATTTAGCTCTCAGATTGTGCTAATGAAAAAGAATGGCTTGGAAATATCTAAAATATATCATAAGGGGCTTGCTGTGGTATTTAATGTTGTAAATAACAGAATGAACTCACTGAAATTTAAACCTACTTTTTACTAAAAACAATAAACGGTAACATGTAAACATAAGAGCTGTCTGTGTTACATGCTCTCAGATCTGGACTTAACTAACTAACAAATACTGAGTATGTATGGCAAGCTTAATTATCATATAGAGATACCTCAAATTAATGTATATACTGTATATCTCTAAATATTTTAAGATACAGTGGGGGGGATTTTCAAAAAACAGTGTTACTGTATCAAACTCACGGTATAGTAACGACAGCTTTAATAGCAAGTGATTTTCAAATGAAATTTGTTGATAAAATCAATCCGTTAACCCTTTGCGGACCTGGTCCGACATTGCAATTATTCCTATCCGGTCCATTGTCGGACCCTGTCCGACATCATCAAAAACGCAAAAACGGGTTTCTAGTCGTTTTTCTCCACAAAAGCCAAGAAAACCATTCAATGGCCGAGTGGGAGCGACAGGAGCCGAGACAAGCCAATAAAAAAAAAAAAATTAAAAAAAAGGTGTATCTCATGAATAGTCATACTTGCCCCTGGCATCGGATAGGGGCGGTCATAAGGAAACAAGCTGGCTGTTACTGAATCAGCACACAGAGAATATCATAGACATTTGCAGAGCTTTTTTGAGATGTTATAGTAATAAAATAATGACTTGGATCGCATTATTGAGGAGTTTGGTGATAAAACGAGTGATGAGGAGATGATTGAGCGGTAGGTACGACTATTATTATTATTATTTATTTCTTAGCATACGTGAAAGCGATAGCGAACGAAAGGGTGGGGCGGGGCTGGAGATGCCTAGTGAGTGCTTTGTTGATATGCAGGGCCTTTTAAACCCATTTGACTGTGGGAAAAAAAAATACTTTTAAACAGCACGTCTAAAATTAACTGCGTGTGTGAAAATAAATTGGACCTGACGCGCCTGACACGCACTTAATAAATGGACTGCAAAGGGTTAAACCCCCACTAGTCATTTATCCTCATATTTGCCAAAGCTTACTATACAACTCTTTTGATGTGCATTTTGCTATCTTTTTTTGACTAAAAAGAAAAAGATACCTATGTAGGCTTGGTTGGAATATATTTTTATGTTGACATCTACTTTTGTATGTATTTTAGTATGTACGATTGTAGGCTATAAATAAATATGTTGGAAGTGCCATTTGTGTTTGTAGTTATTAGTTATTATACATGTATACCATGTATGTAACACTTCATTATAGATTTATTAAGCTTTTAAAATTACGATAGAACTCCCTAACCCAGTACACAATTTGTTTATAATTGTTTGTTGAATTCCTCTAATCATGCATTTTCTCTGGTACTGTTTGCTCGCCTCCACGATAAATAAACTCAACATGATTCGAAGTAGCCATCGAACAGGTACAGTATTATAAGAACATTTTATATGCATACAAACGAGTGAAGGTGAACGTGTACATTGTACATAAAGTGTAGGTGGAGTCTCACAACATTACAAATCCACGGTTTGGTGGTCACATTGAACCACACCACCAGATTTGTCGAGGCACTGAAACCTCATTTTTAGTAAACCAAAGGTCAGCTCAATCACATTCCTAGTGGATCTGTGTGGATTAGACACAGGTGTTAAAAGCCAAGGATGCAAACTTTATTGTAATATCTAATATGCCGTTTTCTATACCAAGATTTCATTATTTACTCTTAGGTTTCTATTTGTATAATTCAAATAAAATCTACAGTAGAGGTCATCTGTTGTATAATGTATGTATCCAGAGTTCAGGCTACAGTTGCATTGATCATTTCTTGGTAGTAACATTACACTGGGTGCAAATAACGGTCTATCATTTTAGCAATACAACAAACATTCCATAAGGTTACAAATGGTTAAAACAAGTGAATAAATCTCATTCATAACCACAAGTATAGAAAGGCTAAAATATTTTCTTAACTACAAATATTGAATGATCTAGGTAGTCTTACAATACTGATATGCCATTGGTGTATTGGGTCTTTGAAATGATTAAACACTCCGGATTGTGTGAAAATGTAAGTCATGACAGCATCCAGGGAAATCTGGACATACATTCCAGATGTTTTGGGATGCATCACCAATCACCTGCACGTTTAGTGAATGGAACCCCTTTCCTGTTCACATATGTATATGCATGGTGCTGCAGTGATTTGAGTGCAATAGGGTGTTGTGGCAAAGTGGTTGCAGTGCGTAGCTGCGGTGACGTCACGGATCAGGAAACAAACCAAACACACGGAATGGTGGTGAAACTGAGGCGCTACGGCGCTCAATATTTTATTAAACAGAAACAAAAAAGATTTGCACAAAACGAAAAAAAAAACACTTAAACAAAAGGGCACGTTGGCCAAACAAATAGAAACAAACAAACCACAGATACGAGTACCTTCAGGATGGTTGACAGTATGTAGCAATCATTTCTTTTAAAGATACATTTAAAGATATCTGAAAATTATTTCCAGATATATTTAAATGGAGCTTTAAATGATATATATATATATATATATATATATATATATATATATATATATATATATATATATATACACAGTATATAAAGCACTTTCAGATGTTTTTAAATAATTTCAAGATATCTCAAAATGATTCTGAGATCTTTTTTTTAATAATTCTCAGGTATCTGAAATTCTATTTAAGATATCTCTAAATAACTTTGTATTCATTTGGAGATATCTCGAAAGATATCCATTCAATACATAGAGCATTTTCACAGGAAGTGATTTACAGATATCTCCAAATGACAGTTTTGTGTACCATACTAGCAAAACATTATTTAAAGATATCGCTATTTCATGTTTAGAAATCTCAAATAATTTAAAGCTATCTGCAAATGATTAACAGATATCTCTAAATATTTCAAGATATCTTAAAATGCAGTTTGAGATATCTCTAAATGATCATTTGGCTTGCCATAGCATATACAAACTGCTGCATGCTATTTCCCATATTACATCTGTGCACAATTAAAGGTGCAGTCACCAACTCCATACACAACACCTGCGAAATATCTAAAACATTCTAAGTTCATTGTAGTCATCAGCTGCATGCCGCCAGACCCACCTCATTCACTAACGCACTATGAGCTGCTGGCTTGCTTAACACCCTGCCATGATCCTCTCACTCGATTAATGCAGCACAAGTGTACCTAGTTTCATGTGAACATATTTCTATGGGAATGGTTTAAAAAGGCTCATGCTACTAACAGGTAAAGGTTTTATTGAGGGATTGTTCTTTAAAGTTTTCTGAGGCATTATTGTGTTTATTGTGTATTTACAGTAATACATTTTTTTTAAAGCATTCAGATTGTTTTGTCATTTTACCTTTTTTTAGGTACCTTTGTTTTTGTAGTAACCCTATTCCAGCACTGTCTAATTCTGCAACAGTTTGTCAGTCCCAAGCTGTATAGGTTTGACTACCACATAGTCCCATACCACACCTGCTTCCACCACAGTCCTACTAATCTATCTCCTTTCCCCTTCACTAAAGTCATAGGTCTCACTTGACTTAACATTGGACTGGTGGAAACACTATGACTTCTCTGGTTCATGTGATTCAGTAATTGCCAATGTGGTGTGGCTCTTCATCAGTTGTATTGATAGCTTAACGCTTTCTAGTGGCATGGCTAATATAATTTAATAGGACATCTCAAAATGCTATACCTGCTGGTCTGTAATATTCAATTAAGGACTCCCCCAAATACATTTGTAAGAAAATACAGTTTAATTGGATATGATAAAGAAGAGCATCCTTTTTACTGGAATGTAGAGCACATGAATAATTATATTTCTACAGTGGTTGCATTGCTAAATATATGAAAAACATTTGTTATTATACAAACATTCTTGTCTTTCTTTGTATTAATCTTATACATAAGCATAATCTCCAGACCCTTTTTTAAGAACCAATCATTCCTCAGGCTGCTTATCAATCATACCATATTAAATAAAACCAAATTATCTGGGATTTTCGCTTAGAAAAAGATTGACTTCATTCTTTATGATACACAAGGGATAATATCTGATAATCCATTAAGCACATCTTAATCAGCTTCCTCTGTCATAATGCAAAGTTTCTACAGTTTAATGATAGAAAAAAAAACATGCACTGTTAGTCAAATAGTTTTCATGTAATGACTTATTAAAAACTAAAAGCACTTGACATTAATACTCAGCGGTTCTAATGAATCATAATAAACATGCTATTTAGTTTCCATGTTGCATGAAAACACTGTTAATTTCAGTTCAACTGTAATCCCTGTAGAATGTTTGATGACTTTCTAATTCTATTTATAATGTAAGCACCTTTTTAACGAGAGAGCTTCATGTTTTTGTTGGATTTAAAAGAAATAAAAGATAAAATAATGATTCAACTTCTACTTGAGGCCATTGGCGTGCCGTGAAAAAATGAACTGGGGTAGCAGTCATCGCAACCCCCTGCCCCGACCACCACCACCCGACCACCCGACCACCCTCCTTTTTTTAAGTGGCAGCTACCTGTAAGCCACAGATACCTTTCATAATTTGAATTCTGAAAGTGTCGAGTATATCCTTTCCCTTCCTGTGTCAGCACGGGGATCTCTGGTGTATATCTCCCTTTTTTTAACTATCTCTAATTTTTTCAGAGAAAGTTCTCCTTGAAAAAGGATTCGTAACCAAATCGACTATGATGTCTCAGTTTTCTCACATTTTAATTTTTTTATTTTTGTGTAAAATGAAATTCGAAATAATTAGATGTTGTAAAGGTATTTGTATTTATCAATGTGTATTTATAAGCAATACCGTGCGAAATCCAGCTATCCTCCTAACTGCAGTGCTAACCAAGGAATATTCATGTTTTGGGGTTGCTTACTAATGATTGGTCAGCTCTGACTTTCCCATTGGTTGCTAAAGCAGGGCCGTCAAGTCAGGTAGAGAATACCCTGGGAGATTTATGGCCCGCCATTGCTCACTCCTGATTGGTCGCCTGTCTAAAAAAAAGGACATTCTTCGACTTGCCTATTGGTTAAACTCACTCAAGACCTTCAACTGAAACGGAGAATACCCTCAACTGTTTTTTTTTTAGCGTCTGGTCATTGTTTTAGACTTATGCTGGGGAAATGCAGATCTCTTATTGGCTGATCACATCTCCTTCAGGAAATCCCTAGACTCTTAAAAAACCTCTAGTAAACCCTGTAAGTCATCTTGGATAAAGGCGTCAGACAAATGAACAAATAATAATTAGAGTAGTATACTTCATAGTATAAGCAAGCACACTGTACGCAATTGAGTGAGGCAACGTAATGTCATTTGACTGACGGTTTACTTTTTTTAAACTTGTTATGCTTTTAAAAAAAAATATGTTAATACACGATTATTGAATATATTTGTTGTAATGTCTTTCTTTAAAACGTATTAAATTGATTTAATTATATTACGAGGCAATATTATTTCTGTCTTCTTTAAATAGTAGCATTTTGGTTAGATTTTTGGTATAAACCAGTTTTTGTATATTTTAATAACTCTTATATTGTATGTATCACTTTCAGGAATGTAAAATATTGTTATGCATTAGACATTTTAAACTGAAGTAATTTTGCAATATTTAATTTTCCTCATGAGAAAAACAAGAAACTATAACGTTTATGTTTGGCATATGTACAAATCCACAAAAGTATCATATCATAATATAATGCTTAAACCTATATACAAGTTATTAAAAGCAATGTGTGACAATTCGATTACTAGGTATTTTTTGAGTCTTGAAGAGATTTTTCCTCTAATCCTTCTAGATTACAGTTATATTAAAACTAGAACAGACATACTTTGATTATGAAAAACAGACATGGATGTTGCCTCCTGTGACCTAATGTAAAACTTCTTAGTGATAATATACAATAATCTTCATAATCTGTACAAAGCGATCATGCTCCAAAACCAGGATATTTATAAAAGGCTACATCTTCAAAAACAGTATGTCCTCACCCTCACCCTAAACTCTGAACTGTTTCTGCCATTTGCTGTGGCGTGATCATTGATTCCGTCTAAAAAACAGATATTAAAAAAAAAAAAAAAAAAATTAAGCATTTGTTGTCTGGATTACTAAATTAAATTATACTAGGGTATTAGATTTAATGTTTATGCAGTTGGGGCTTTAAAAAAAAAAGGTTAAATGGTATATTTTATAACCAGGGCTTCATCGTTCTTAAACATACAGCACAAGAAGCACATCTGGTAACATAATTAAAGCCCTTGTTAACCCCTTTTTAACATAGTTGTAAAAAAGTTATATTTCCATGTTGCAGATTTATGAAAAATGTAATTTTATGTACTTTTACAAAAAGCATGATGATCATTGGAGAAACACAATCTTTACTTATTTTGCCTAGAACACAAAAGTATTTACAGTAAATATTGCACAATGTCGCTCCCCCCTTTTTGAGACTTTAATTTTAGGAAAATGCTTTTTACTATTGTTTTTTTTTTTTCCTTTTGCCCTAGATGATCAACCGATAAATAACGAAAAATACACAGGTCTAGTTTTCAAATAAGCCTTTTTGGCAACATTGTATCCCATTAATAATTTTATAGTGCTAATCGAATCTGTATTCCGTTTTTCAAAATTTCTAAATAATTGGCTTAAGTGTCAAAATAGATATAACACAACTACTGTGAATTCCAACGGTAACAGTGTAAACCACTAACAAATGGTACTTGAATGGATTTAAAAAGTAATAATTATTAGTGCACCAGTATGTAAAATCAAGTTATAATATCATATATGTCCTGTCATTTTTTTTAGTATATGACTAGCGTGGATCAGATATCTCCCATTCCCCTCCCTGCAATATTCGAGCAGTCAATTAGCTTTGCTAAGTCTCGTATTTCCACTTTCCATTGTTTGGCTTGAGCGAATAGCGGCTGATTCGTTTCATGAATCTGGCTGTCTGTTCCTGCTGAATGCAGTTTGTTTCTTGCTGAACCGTAGTGGCTTGGACCAGGGCTTTTAGTAAATCTTCCAGCTTTTTTTTCTGAAGTTCCCTTTTCCGTCACTATCCCACTACTTTCACCACGTCTGGTAGAAAAATCAGAGGTGGAAGACTGCAGTTTTAGTGCTTTCACACAATTTATTACACCAAACAAACAAACAAAATCTCCTTCTTCAAGACCTAACGTCACCTCTTTTCATTTTGTCCCTGCACTCTATTAACAGTGGGTATGCCATTTTCCTGCCATTTTACCGTGCCCTTGTTATGAAGTTCACCTCCACTCCTGGTTGTCAAAAACAAACCACCCGAGTGAACACCCAGCTGGATTATATTTCACAATTCTAGTTCCTCCAGTCACACCTTGTTTTTACCAATGACCATTGCTTAATGCACCTGTTTCTTGTTTAGACTTTCCTGCAGATCAGTGACCCTGGTGGCTATTCACTGGCATTGTAATCAGGCTATACTCCATTTCAGCTTCTGGAAGGGAACAAAGCTCTGTTTAAGCGGAGGCTTACGTATATTCCCTCTGTCACTGTCACTATATATCGGTGTGAAGGCAAGAGGCTGTCAGTAACAGAAGGTACTGTGTGAAACCTTTGTTTGTGCAAAAGTGTTGGTTTTACTGGTAAATGGATTAGCTGTCCAGTGTGAGTTTAGAGTGAATCAAGTAAAAAGTTTAGTTAGTTCTCCATGTGGAAATTCGTTTTGTTTTTTTGGTTTGTTTATTTTGTCTGTAAATAAAAGTGCACGCAAGTGCTAAAGTGCAATTCTGGTGTCTGGGTCTGTGTTTTAAAAGGGCAAAACGAACCTCAGCCTTAAGGATGTGTTACTACCTTGTCTTTTTTTTAATATTCATCTGGTTCATTCATTTAAAATGTAACATCATACATAATTTTCACACGATTTACATGACCAAGATATAACAAAGTTAACCACCTCTGTATTGTACTGTGTATGACCGTTGGAAAGAAAAAGCCAATGTTAAACACATTTTGTAAAGCAAGTATCCACAAATTACAGGTATTAAGGTGGACCAATTAACAATTTTAAATAAGAGGACACAGATTAACATCCTCATTGAGTCCCAGTGGTTCCAATGTCTGTAGAGAAAATATCCAGTGTGCCTCTCTTCACAAAAGAATGTTAACCAAATTGCCCCCATGTGCTGGTATATTGATCTTGTCCACCCCCCACAAATCTTAGTGAGTGTGGAGAACATCCATGTCCAGCTTTAATATAGTGTCTGGCCATAGCATAATCCTGGTTACGGGTTATTATAGCAGCTTTGTGTTCTGCAATCCGTATTTGTAATGTTCTTTTTGTTTGTCCAATATACACAAGTCCACAGGGGCATGTCAGCATGTATATCACACCAGTGGTGTTGCAGTTGATGAAACCCTAGATTTTTTTTTTTTACTTGATCTCGGGTGGGATATGGATTTTGTATTGATAGTGTTTGAACAATGTATGCAGTGACCACATTTATGGTTACCATTAAGATTTTTAAATTGCCAAGTTTGTGAATGTTCTATTTTAGGGCTAAATGAGTGTACTAATACATCCTTTATATTACTGGCATGTTTAAATGCTATCCGGGGAGGTTTTTCTTGTACTAATTTCTTCAGGGAATAATCATTACTCAAAATATGCCAGTGTTTAAAAATAATCTATTTGATATCATTCGATATATAGTTAAATTCATTTGAAAAACAAATTGTATTAACATTATTTAAATTAATATTATTTAAACAATCCCTGTCTCTCAAATTAACTTCCTGTATTGTTTTTTTTTCAAGATGCGCTCTTCATATCCTCGCATCTTAAATTTCAAGTGTATTCCCTCTGACTTATTCATATATTGATCTTCTTAATTTCGTTTTATAAGTAAAAATTGGCCCCTGTGTATATTTCTTATCAAAGAACGTGGGTGTTGACTGTTTGCTAGTAATATAGAATTACGGTCTGTTGGTTTACTGAAAAGTGTGGTATTCACACTCTCATAGATTAATAAATCAATAAAAGTGTATTTTTTGTATATCTGATTCACATTTAAGTTGTAAATTGCTATCAACTGCATTAATATACACTACGCATTGTTAAAGTTGTGAATTGGATCCTGACCATATCAGTAATATAACATCAATATATTGTTTCCATTTAGAAATACATGTCAAATAAACATTATCATTGCTAAAAATAAATGTTTCTTCCCAACATCCCTGTGACAGGGTAGCGTTGCGGGCCCAGATGGTATTCGGCAGGCAAAGAGACTCAGAGACAAGGAAACTGCAGTTAGCAGCTTCTGCGCTTTTAATAAACAAAGGAAAATCAAAAGTCAAACAAAACACTGCTCACAGAGCAAAAATAAAACAGTTAAACAAAAACAAAACTTTCAGGCTGGGCAGAGCCTTCACTGAACCGTGAACTTTTAACAAAAATACCGCACCACACCAGCAAACTGTTCACTCACCAACTCCCACCACCAAACAAAGGATTTTCTCTTTTTATAGCATGTGGCTGGAGCCTAATTATCAATGATTCAATTAGCTCCAGCCACATTCTCACATGTATTTTGGCAGGGATAGGAAATTAACCCCATCCCTGCCAACCACCACCAAATCACCCCACAACAATATTATTTACAGGCAGGGCCCTGCCCTGCTACATTTCCCCTTGTGCAGCACACATGGCCCCACGGCCACCTCCCCCCTTTGAAAGCCATCCACCCTCCCTCAAGTCCCCGATTGTCCTTCCTCTTCCATCCTTGAGGGAGGGTTAGTCCATAGTCCCGTGCCTTCCTGGCGGGACCGAGACCAGCGACAGGGGACCCAGGCGCAGTGGATGGGGAGTCAGGACAGCAGGCAGGCGAGCAGTCGGCTGCAGCCCCAGGCAGAGGTGCGAGCCCAGGCGACTGTGGAGCGGCGTCTGGGCAACCAGGGGAGCGGAGCAGGAGACCAGGCGACCTCCTGTGCCTGGTGGTGCTGCGACCTGGGAGTCAGGCCCAGCGACCAGAGGTCCAGACATGCAGCCTGGGTGTCTGGGAGCCCAGGTTGAGGGAACCAACCCCCAGGCGCCAGGCTATGGCACAGGGGTGGTGGTGGGGCTGTGGTGTAGGTGGTCTCCTCACCTCCCCCCCTTTCTTCACGGCCGGCCCTTCCCCTCCGTGGGGCTCTGACCACATGATCTCCGGCAGCCGAAACTGCTGCGAGGGAGCTGGTCTCCTGACCTCCCCTCTTCTTCATGGCGGTAGCTCCCCTTCATGGAGCTCCGGCCACAGTGTAGCGACCCCAAGCAAGCGAAGCCTGCAGTGACCCCAGGCAGCGGTGGCAGCGGACCCTCGGGAGGTGGCGGCAGCAGCGGACCCTCGGGAGGCGGCGGCGGCAGCAGCGGACCCTCGGGAGGCGGCGGCGGCAGCAGCGGACCCTCGGGAGGCGGCGGCGGCAGCAGCGGACCCTCGGGAGGCGGCGGCAAAGCAGGACCAGCAGTGACCCTAGGAGAATCAAAGGAGCAGCAGACAGCCCCAGGCGATGGCGAACTGGCATCCCCAGGCGATGGAGGCGGCGGGAGGAGCCCCTGGCCATGAAGGCGGCAGCAGGAGCTCCACTTCTCCCAATGGTGGTGTTGGAGGCAGAGGTAGCTCCTGCTCCTCTCCTCTTGATGGCAAAGGCGGCAGGGGCTCCTCCCCTTCTGGCTGCGAAGGCGGCAGGGGCTCCTCCCCTTCTGGCTGCGCGGCTCCTCCCCTTCTGGCTGCGAGGCGGCAGGGGCTCCTCCCTTCTGGCTGCGAAGGCGGCAGGGGCTCCTCCCCTTCTGGCTGCGGGCGGCAGGGCTCCTCCCCTTCTGGCTGCGGCGGCAGCGGCTCCTCCCCTTCTGGCTGGCGGCGGCTCCTCCCCTTCTGGCTGCGAAGCGGCAGGGGCTCCTCCCTTCTGGCTGCGAAGGCGGCAGGGGCTCCTCCCCTTCTGGCTGCGAAGGCGGCAGGGGCTCCTCCCTTCTGGCTGCGAGGCGGCAGGGGCTCCTCCCCTTCTGGCTGCGAAGGCGGCAGGGGCTCCTCCCTTCTGGCTGTGGCGGCAGGGGCTCCTCCCCTTCTGGCTGTGAAGGCGGCAGGGGCTCCTCCCCTTCTGGCTGCTGGCGGCAGGGGCTCCTCCCTTCTGCTGGTGGCAGTGGTGGATGCAGAGGCAGCAGGCATTCTTCTGGTGGGAGGGGGCAGTTAAGTGGGGTATGCCCCTCTCTCCGCAGATGGGGCACCAGCAGGGCGCCTCTACAGAGCGGAGGATGGCCTCCCAGCTGATCTCCTCTGGTGATGGTGGTGGGATCAGCAGGCACTCTTCCTCTGTTGGTGCAGGCTTGGGCGGTGGGCATTGGGCTCCTCACTCCTGGGCGTTGAGGACACCTGGTTATTTTCGACTGCCCAGAACCATTCGGCAGCATCCCCAACCAGGCCCTGGTTCCAGGCCTCTTCGTGCTGGGGATCACCGTAGGGGCAGTCCTCCCTGTCATGCCCGAACTTCGCCAGAGGCCTCGCACATGGGGGCCCCTTCAGCCCTCCATTGTTCCTGCTCAACCGCCCAGTCCGGGGTCCAAACTGACTGGGGACCCGGGACCACCACCTCTTGCACAGCTGCTGCTGTTGCAGTTGCTGCTTTCTGCAGCTCTTCTTCCCCATTTTTTTTTTTTTTTTTTTTTTAAAACTACAGTCCCGCTCTGAGTCTCTAGGGGCGCTATCCCACTTCTGACACCATATGTGACAGGGTAGCGTTGCGGGCCCAGATGGTATTCGGCAGGCAAAGAGACTCAGAGACAAGGAAACTGCAGTTAGCAGCTTCTGCGCTTTTAATAAACAAAAGGAAAATCAAAAGTCAAACAAAACACTGCTCACAGAGCAAAAATAAAACAGTTAAACAAAACAAAACTTTCAGGCTGGGCAGAGCCTTCACTGAACCGTGAACTTTTAACAAAAATACCGCACCACACCAGCAAACTGTTCACTCACCAACTCCCACCACCAAACAAAGGATTTTCTCTTTTTATAGCATGTGGCTGGAGCCTAATTATCAATGATTCAATTAGCTCCAGCCACATTCTCACATGTATTTTGGCAGGGATAGGAAATTAACCCCATCCCTGCCAACCACCACCAAATCACCCCACAACAATATTATTTACAGGCAGGGCCCTGCCCTGCTACAATCCCATATACAGGTTAGCATAACTCGGGGCAAATGTTGCTCCCATTGCTGTACCTCTTGTTTGTTAGAAATATTGACCTTTGAAGACAAAGTAATTCGAGTTTAAACATAGGTCCAGTAATTCTATAATAAAGTCTAAGGAGTATTTCCATGTATAGATCTAGAGTATAGATAAAAAGTAACAGCATCAATTCCTCCTGTGTGTGGGATGTTGGTGTCCAGCGATGCAAGGATATGATCAGTTCAATTTTTACTTTGTTTATACAATTCAGTACATCACATGTATCTAAAAGATGTGAAGGCAATTTATAAACATACGGTTGTAGAAAGAAATCAATATATTGACAAAGGTTCACTGGTATTTTTTAAGGAAATTGAAAAACAATCTTTTAGCTCTGGTATATAGCGTGCAAGTGAGTTCAGCAGCTGAACTCACTTGCACGCTACAGCCAGTGGTGTAGTGGTAAATAAAAAAGAGGGTAAACTGCCCTGTTTGGCAGAGTTGAACAGATAGATTGAACAGATAAACATGAACAGATACATCGTTATTGGCCCTCAGCCAACCAGAGCCACCCATACAGTCCTTTACCCTTTCAGGTGCTGTTCACATGAACAGTCACAGAGCCGATGGTGCACTTCACTCAACAGTTCTGTGAGCGTCCTTTCACGGGCTAGCATGAAGGCAATTTACACCGCCCTGTAAGTCCAGTGTGCCTTACAACATAACATTAACAGAACATAAACAACCAATCATACCCATTCACACACACACACACACAGAACATGCAGTCCAGTGGCCACGCCCCCACCCCGCTCATTATTATTTATTATTATTTATTTCTTAGCAGACGCCCTTATCCAGGGTGACTTACAGTCGTCAACAATTACATTTCAAGAATCACAGTGCAAGTAATAATACAATTAAGAGCAAGATAAATACAATGATGAATACAATGACTTTGGTTCAAGCAAGTACAAGTGTGACAAAATACAATTCAATAATACAGCAGATAACAGTGTCAGTGATAGTTACATCAGGATATAATTAAATACAAAATACTACAGATTAAACACTTGGCAGATTACAGTACTCTGAAGTACAGGATTACATGCAGTAAAATAGGGGGCAGATAAGAGCAAGTCATGCGCATTTAAGAAAGGATGATATGTGTCCCAGGGGAAAAGCAGAGGAGTTCTACAGGTGCTTTCTGAAGAGGTGTGTCTTGAGGAGGCGCCGGAATGTGGTCAGGGACTGGGCAGTCCTGACATCTGTAGGAAGGTCATTCCACCACTGCGGGGCGAGGGTGGAGAAGGAGCAGGGAGCATAGAGGAGGTAGAGCCAGTCTTCTAGTGCAGGCGGAGCGGAGAGGTCGAGTGGGGGTGTAGGGAGAGATGAGGGTCTGGAGGTAGCTTGGTGCAGTCTGGTTAAGGCATCTGTAGGCTAGTACAAGAGTAGTACAAGGCTAGTACAAGAGGCTAGTATGCTCATGCCACAGTTCTAACTCAGAGCTCTCAGCTGTCAGTATATTTTGTCTTTAACCCAGGATTTGCAGGAGTGTAGAAGTGAGTATACTCTGTATCCCTTATATGAGAAGTGGGTAAACGCTATATTGCCAAATTAAAAGTGGGTAAACACCGTTTACCTGCGTATACCCTCGACTACACCACTGGCGACAGCCTGGAATTGAAGACGTCCTGGTCTTCTGGCTGTCTTATCCCAGGATATGGTTGGAGAAAGTATGGTTTTAGTGGGAAGGCCACATTTCCCACCACAACATAGGGCATTAAGCTTAACCTATGTGCAGATGCAGCTCTGTGTCAGGGGGAATATGAAGGGAGTTGGAATTCAGTGCCTTCCCCATTGCTGATTTCAAGAAAATTCCCCAATCGCTGTTGGAGCTGCAACTAGCAATGAAAAAGTAATCTGCATTCACAAGTCTCATCAACACTATGGAGAAAGTACCTGCAAAAGAATATAACTGAAATTAGTAATATTATTTTGTGTAAAAAAAACATTGTTTAAAACCACACATCAGTTTTGCGATTGTATCACTGTATCGGTGAACTCAGCAAGTTAATAACAGAGTAATGTATTAGGCTGTGTTAGTGCCATTCAAAAATAAACTAAATGATCGTATGCATTATTTCTTTAATTGTTCTGATTATGTGTTTATCACATGTTTAAATGGTAATACTAATAGCTGATCTATTGTTTTAATCTGGCTTTTTGTGCATTTAACATGTTTTGAGATGGCAATATAAAGAAAATAATGAGTTGTTATGATCTGCAATAAATACACCCACTGTTTAATTTGTAAACTATTATTGTGTTATTATATACTGTTATTTTAACGTCTTCAGAGAATTTAAGAAAAAGGAAATGAACCAGATGGAGTTGGTTTGAAACAGACCCAGGGTGAATGCAACCTTAGTCGCTCACCTCTTTTTAAAGCTCCCAAAAATGCCTAGAAAATCGATTTGTTTTTTACAGTATGAAAAAAAAAAAATACTGACTGCATTTCCAGGCAAAATTGTGTTACAAATTGGACTAGAGGGTAAAACACTTAAAAAGACAAGCAATTGATTAACCTTTTTTTTCTGTTACTGTAACCTATTTTTTGCTACCAAATTTAAAACTCTAAAATGTAACTTTCTTTCAACAAATGATTAGAAAGAAGGAAATAAGACCTTGCCTTTCACAACATTCAGCCAGTAACACTTTCAGAAATCAACACTGACATCTTGATATGAAGGAAAATAATGAAATTCTATATGTCTTTGAAAATGTCAGGTTATCAAAGTAAAATAAATGTAAAACGACACTTGCCGGGGACTACTGGAAAAAAATAGGGTGTGCTTCCATCTTTTATGCACGCTCTGTTAACCCTATGGGAGGTCACTCCTGCCTTACTACAGCATGGCTAATGCTTATTCGCTATGTTATTGGTTACTAAGCAAATGATAATGTGGCAAGATTAGATGCATATGGGTCATGTGGTTGTGGGTTTTGATTCTTGTCCAGCGGGGACTCATACTAGACCTCATTTTAAAATGAGTTTTATGGATAGGGGCCTTTCTTGAAGCCATTTACAGGAGTGTCACAAGTAATTAGAAATACCAGCCTAACACTGTCAGTGGGATGTATGGCTATGATGGGCAGGACTACGTTGATGTCTGTAAGGTATTTAAATTGTTCCAGTGGGATACATGACAAAAATTGGTAAAAAAGTCTGTTCTACATAGTGTCCCATCACTTTTGAGACTGAGCCTTGTAGTTTATACTTCCTATCGTATCGGGAAGTCAACATGCAGCATATCCAGTGGTAGTCGTAAGTTTATTGACACTCTGATTGACACACATACCGTATTCCTTCGAATGTAAGATGCAGCCCAAATTCCCCACCCTGAATTTGAGGAAAAAATAAAACATCAAATAAATATACATTTACAAAGATACAACCTCAATTACACGTATGGAGGCAGTTTGTGGTCGTCTGCTATCACACAGAGCATTACAGTTATGAGCTGCTTCTCATTACTCACAGCTGTTTTTCTCCCAGTTTGTGAAATGTGGTATTGCTTGGCATGTCGAAAAATGTAGGGTCTGATCAGCACTTCCGATCTGTCCAAGCTAGTACTGTTTTTTAAAACTGAGCCTAATAACGAAATGCTGAAATTGTAAAAGCTTCGCTTCAAATTCCTCTGGAAGCTAATGGCGCTTCTTTGAAAATGGCTGCCTGTATGTCATGGATGATTCGAGATCAGGCAGTAACGTTTTTGTTCATCTTTTCTCGACAGTAAGTCACATTACTGCTTGCGTATTCAGGTAGTCGTGTCTTTTGTTGGCGATTTTAATACACGCATCACTATACAGTACGCAAGCTATTTTTGAGAATTGTTTAAAAAGTGCATCTTTAATTCGAAGGAATACGGTACTTAAAAAAAAAAAAAAAAAAAAAAAAAACTTTCATACCTGAAGTGAGAATAATTTAGATGTTGTTGCATTGATAGTCATACTGAACAGCTGGTGCTGGCTGACTGAAATGGTATATATATATATATATATATATATATATATATATATATATATATATATATATATATAGTGCCTTGCATAAGTATTCACCCCCCTTGGACTTTTCCACATTTTGTAGTGTTACAACCTGGAATTAAAATGGATTTAATTGGGATTTTTACCATTTGATTTACACAACATACTTAACACTTTGAAGGTGCAAAATATTTTTTATTGTGACACAAAAGTTAATTAAACAAAAAAAAGACATTTGTTGGTTGCATAAGTATTCACCCCCCTGAGTCAATACTTGGTAGAAGCACCTTCGGTAGCAATTACAGCTGTGAGTCTTTTTGGGTAAGTCTCTACCAGCTTTGGACATCTGGATCCTGCAATTTTTGCCCATTCTTCTTGGCAAAATTGCTCAAGCTCTGTCAAGTTGGATGGGGACCGTTGGTGAACAGCAATTTTCAGTCTTGCCACAGATTCTCAGTCAGATTGAGTTCTGGGCTTTGACTGGGCCATTCTAAGACATTCAGGTTCTTGTTTTTAAACCACTCCAGTGTAGCTTTGGCTGTGTGTTTAGGGTCAATGTCCTGCTGGAAGGTGAACCTCCGCCCCAGGCCCAGGTCTCTTGCAGACTGAAACAGGTTTTCCTCTAGAATTTCCCTGGATTTGGCTCCATCCATCTTGCCCTCAATCCTGACTAGTTTCCCAGTCCCTGCCGATGAAAAGCATCCCCATAACATGATGCTGCCACCACCATGCTTCACCGTGGGGATGGTGTTCTCAGGGTGATGAGCAGTGTCGGCTTTGCGCCACACATAGTGTTTTGCGCTAAGGTCGAAAAGTTCAATTTTGGTCTCATGAGACCAGAGAACCTTTTTCCACATGTTTGCTGTCTCCCACATGCCTTTTGGCAAAATCCAAACAGGATTTGATATGGGTTTTTTTCAGCAATGGCTTTCTTCTCGCCACTCTTCCATAAAGCCCAGCTTTGTGGAACGTCTAGGTTATAGTTGTCCCATGGACGGTTTCTCCCATCTCAGCTGTGGATCTCTCCAGCTACTTCAGAGTTACCATTGGCCTCTTGGTTGCTTCTCTGACTAATGCCCTCCTTACCTGGTCACTGAGTTTTGGTGGACGGCCTTCTCTAGGCAGAGTCGTGGTTGTGCCATATTCTTTCCATTTTTTAATAATGGATTTAATGGTGCTCCGGGGGATGTTCAAAGTTTGGGATATTTTTTTATAACCCAACCCTGATTGGTGCTTCTCTTTAACTTTATCCCAAACTCTGGGGCCTTCCAGAAACAGGTGTATTTAATCTGAGATCATGTGACACTTTAACTGCACACAGGAGGACTCCATTCAACTAATTATTTGACTTCTGAAGGCAATTGGTTGCACCAGAGCTTATTTAGGGGTGTCACAGCAAAGGGGTTGAATACTTATGCAATCAAGACTTTTCAGATTTTTATTTGTAAATAATTTTGAAAAATATGTAGATTTTTTTCCCCACTTCGACATTATGGACTATTTTGTGTAGATCAGTGACAAAAAAATCTTAATTAAATCCATTTTAATTCCAGGTTGTAACACTACAAAATGTGGAAATGTCCAAGGGGGGTGAATGCAAGGCACTGTATATATATATATATATATATATATATATATATATATATATATATATGTTATGGACCGTTGTTTGGGCAGTTGGCTGAAGTGCCCAGCTGCAGCGGGCAGATGCCAAATTAGCTTTGAATTTTATGTCATTTAAGCATCTGCCCAGGCAGTTAGTCAACTGCCCACAGCCACCCACCATGGCGAAGAAAGACTTTAACTTGCGTAATGCCGGGCGAAATTACATAAAATTCTAAGCTAATTCGGCATCTGCCCTGGCTATATATATATATATATATATATATATATATATATATATATATATATATATATATATATATATATATATCCCTTTCATTCAGGCAATACAGCATATAGGGGATCAGGTGATGCTGTGTATACTACCCTGGTTTAGAAACTCTACCCGTCCGGACGGCTGACAGCTGCTGAGGAAGCATTCAACAACACGCCTGGGCAAATATGGGCAGTGGGCACTTGAAAGGGAGGTGGCAGATACTGATGAAATGGATTGAACTGCATTAATTTCCCAAGAAGAGAATATATTTTACAGTTAGCTTCAGTTCCGCGCAGGTCCTCCTCCCTTTCGAGGGATCACAGTGAGTGACCCTCTCCAGGTCTCAAACAAGAAATAGCTGCATTACTTCTTAAACGAGCCTTCTGCCTCATAGAACCCACCTCCCAAAAAGAGTGGTTCTACTCGATGTATTTTCTGGTGCCGAAGAAGGATGACGGCCTTCGCCCCATCCTGGAAATGAGGGAGAGGAGGTTCCAAATGGTCACACTTAAAGGATCGGTATTTGATTGGTGGACTTAAAGGATCTGTATTTTCACGTTCCTATTCGTCCCGCGCACAGTTAGTATCTCCACTTCACTTTTCAGGGAAGCGTCTTCCTAGTTATGTCCACCTAGAAGGGACATCCTCCCCGCGTGATGTTTAGACCATGTATTGGAGGCTCTCACTAAGGCCCTGTTTGAGCCCATTCATTCCATATAGATGAAACACCTCTCTATAAAGACAGCCTTTCTATTAGCCATCACCTCTATCAAGCGGGTCAGCGAGCTACAGGCTCTGTCAGTGCACAGCTCCTGTATGCGCATCTGGGACGATGGAAACAGGGTATTGTTATGCACGAACCCTGCATTCCTCCCTAAGGTGGTTACGGCTTTCCACTTAAATCAGTCAGTAGAGCTAGAGGCTTTTCATCCCCATTCATTTTCTTCTCAAAGCAGTGGCTGTCTCATTGGATTGTGGACACAGTCTCGACTGCATATACTAATGCCGGCCTACCCCCACCTGGATGGGTGGCCGTGCACTCTACCAGAGGGGTGGCTACATTGTGGGCCATCTTCAGAGGAGCCTCACTATCTGACATATGTACTGCGGCTAGCTGGGCTACCCCGAATACTTTTACCAGGTTCTACCGACTTAATGTGGTAGATCCCTCTATGCCTTCATTAGGCACAAGGGTCCTTGAGGTTGCAAACTCACACCGTCATAGGTTTGCGGTCTCGAGACGTCCCTCGTCTGCTGTGTCCGCGCACGCTCCCTTGCAACGGTTTTGGTATACTTTTCCCAAAAGTATTGTTGGTGGTCGTCTTCGAATTGAAAGGGAACATTAGGTTATGGATGTAACCCTGGTTTCCCGAAAGAGAAGACGGCCACCAACCTGTGAGGTCACATCGGTAGCCTTTGCTGGTTCGATGCAAAAGAGGAAGTGAGCTCCGTGGAGTGACTGTTTGTTTATATCAGAGGGGCCTATCAGCAGCTCTGATATAAAATGCTCAGTGAATACCTGACCTGTGGCAGGCATATCCCAAAAGTATTGTTGGTGGTCGTCTTCTCTTTCAGGGAACCAGGGTTACATCCGTAAATCTAACGTTATTCAATTATACATGTTTTTCAATTTTTCATACTACCCCTAATTGGTGTGAAGTCCTACCATACTTGTGCCAATTGATGGCAAAGCTTCTTCCTTTCAGGTTGAAAGCTAGTCCACAGCTTAAGGAAAGGAAGACTTGAAGCAGGAGTTTTCAACCGGGAGTAAGGGCCACAGGATGACTAAGAAATTAAAATGAAAGAAAATCTTGAATTGATTGTTTTAATGATATTATATATTATCTCTAAACACTGTACAAAAAGGTTAATTTTTTATTTAGCAGCTCAAAGGTTATTATAGTACAGTTTTAAGATACACCTGTACACATGCGTGATTTCGATTAAGCGGATTTCCACTCTGAAATATTTGGGTTGGTGAAGCAGGCGTCTGCCGATTCTGCTATGGAGAGCTCTGCTCAGTGTCCTGCGTTGCTCATGAACTTTGCAGTTTCCAACGTTGTATGATTGAATACTAATCAGCTATGTTTCCATCAAACTTTGCTAAAATATGAGTATAAAAAAAAAGCCCAACTGTGGTGGAAACAGGCGAAATTTGGTTAATTCATGTGCGTGAAAAAAAATAAAATGTGTTCGATAGGGGTGGATAAAAATGTTTCCTGTATGATAAATGATGCACACAAATGCAATGAAAATTTTATGAGCTAGTGCATACTAGAGGCTATATTAGTATTAAAGTCAACATTTGTCCAATTTCAGTTAATTCTTGAAAATATGTCGTTCCTTCTTGGTCCATTTTCAGCCCAGCTACACGTTATATAACCAAAATGCTCAGTGAGGTTGGTTATTTGGTAGTTTATACAGTAGCCTAGCAAGCAAATAGAAAAGAATTATGGAAATGCATCAAACTTTTTTTCTTTTTTGTTTGGATCATGAACATTTATGCGATAACCGTTTTTAAATTTTTAAAGTTAGATGGAAACCTGTTTTTGTACAATAAGATTTGCATACATTTATGTGCGAAACTTTGCAAGTTTGCTAGAAATTTGTCTTGTTGATGGAAGCATAGCTAGTGAAGCCCAATCTTTAAGCATTTGTTTGTATAAATGCTTAAAAATCACAATACTCATACTGTGGAATTTTTTAAAATTTGTATTTATTAGGCATGGCTGCATTTTAGTATCAGAGTTGATACATTTCTTACTTGCAGAAGAAAAACGAAGTAGTGGTTAGGGCTCTGGACCCTTGACTGGACTCTTGACTGGAGGGTCGTGGGTTCAATCCCAGGTGGGGGACACTGCTGCTGTACCCTTGAGCAAGGTACTTTACCTAGATTGCTCCAGTAAAAACCCAACTGTATAAATGGGTAATTGTATGTAAAAATAATGTGACATTTTGTAACAATTGTAAGTCGCCCTGGATAAGGGTGTCTGCTAAGAAATAAATAATAATAATAAAGAATCTACAGAAAGTGCAAAGCGAGAGAGTTAGATCAAGTCCCTTTGAATAATTTTTATGTTGGCTTTAACAAAAAGTGTCAGTTATTATAGTTTTATATTGAGGTTAATGTTTTTGATGTTCTAAACATTTTAAATGGCACACATAATTATGCTGAGACAGGAACTAAACGGTAATGTAAACATTTACAGTGAAGGCTGTTTTGGATTATTTTGAATTTTGCTGAATAGAAAGTGAATAAGTATGCTTCCGAAGAGATTCCCAAACACTGTATTTTGATTCTGTGTAACCAAAGACTTAAAATTACAAGTTTTAAGAACTGCTGTTTAGTATTCTGTCCTAAACCAGCAGTTTGTCAGTCCCGAACTCTTTTTCCATAACAGTTATAGTCGAGGAGTCTATGTGGTCCAGTGGTTAAAGAAACGGGCTTGGAACCAGGAGATCCCCGGTTCAAATCCCAGCTCAGCTGAGCTAGTTACTTAACCTCCTTGTGCTCCGTCTTTCAGGTGAGACGTTGTTGTAAGTGACTCTGCAACTGATGCATAGTTCACACACCCTAGTCTCGTATCTTGTAAAGTGCTTTATGATGGTGGTCCACTATGAAAAGCACTATATAAAAATAAAGATTATTATTATTATAAATCATATATTAAATAAACAGGGGGAAAAATATAATTTCGTAATCAGATTATTTTGCCTTTTATTGCAACTGTGGTACCATTCAATACTGCAAAAATCGTAAAGGGCTACTTGAGGTGAAACCTTCAGACAGAAAGGGTACAGTTTTAAAAAAAGGTTGACAACCACTGACTTAAAGAATTAAAATACTTATGTATTCAAAACCATTGCATTATTTGTCACAACAGCATATATTTCCAGAAATGAAGGTTCATCAATCTGGTGAGATAAGAAGTGGTGAAGTTGGCTGATTACCAACTCCCAGTGCTGGAGTTACTAAAGCCCAGTTGTTAACAATTTTAGTATGTTTAAGTGCACTACAGTGGCTTCAAGTACTTTATTTAACATGTAAAAAAACTGTTTTTAAAGAGTGTGGTGGGGGTCCAAATAGTACAGATAAAAAATAGTACAGATTTGGATAAATATCAACCTACCAGTATTTGTGGTTCTTGTTCAAGTTTCTAAATATTGTGTAATTTAAAGTAAACATGAAAAGCGACACACTGTCCATACAGTGCTCCTTCATTAAGAAAGTGTTAATCCAAATTTGTGGTGGTTTAAAAGGTAATATTACATTTTCTGGTATAAATCTGGTGGTTTGTAGGGGTGGCAGTTTCTCAGTGACTTTGCATGCATACATAGCTGCATACTCTCTGAATAGAGTAGCGACCACAATTATTAGCAACTATGCCTACTTACAAATAACTTGGTTCTTGCTATGCTAAATATTCATGTTTTTTTGTTTGTTTCACTTTATAATAAGGAATTAGAAAAAATATGACTGTATTTGACGTAACATACCAGTACTGTCGTGATATGTGTATAGAAGATACAACCATTGGGATGCAGTTAAGTGAAAGCTATTAGACTAAAAGTATGAAAGGGTATTTTTCCAGTTTTAATGGAATGATTCCACAATGGTAATGTAAAGCATTCGTCCCATCAATCAGAGAGCACACAGCAATATATAGAGATACATTAAAAATGAAGTCGTTTATGGATGGACAATCAGGTTTAACTACATTGTATGGCCTATTCCACAAGAAAAATAAAAAAATAAAAACTTTTTTTTATATATATTATTCATACCCCACTTCACTGCTCAAGCTTAACTGGAACCATTCAGTACTTACATTGTCCTACATTTTTTTTTATTTGTTTCTTATTTGTTTAAAAAGACCCCCCAGACTTTTTTCTCACATGACTTAGCGATTATCTCCCTCCTAATCAAAGAGACAGAGATGAAAAGGGTTTATTAATAAAAGTTCCCCTTCAGGAAGATTGGAATTGAATGATTAGTAAAAATCCGCCCAATTTCACTCCCAGACCCCCCTCAAAGAGAAGCATCTGTGAAGGGCAGGGATGCCTGAATGAAGGCGCCGAACTGTGCATCTGGAAGCTGTTTGATATACAGATTAGGAGTCATGTTGCACACAGACACTGCCTCTAGTCAAAGGGCTTGCTCTGTAGGAAGGAAAGTCTGTTTGTTTACAGTGCTACTTTTCCCTTTGCTTGTTATCTGTTTTGCTCCATTCTTGTGCAATTATTTCTGCACTAATGTACCAGCTGGAAGGGTTTGTTAACTGTGCCTGCCATGAAAGAATTTACCGGAACTGCAAGGTAGACAGACCGGTGACGATGGGCAAACAGATTGTTGCCATCATAACTTATTTGCAATTGAGACTCTGTCATCTGAACAACACATTTATTTACTGCACATACAATGAAAAACAGTACTGGGATTGTGCTAATTCTTTAAAAAATGTGCACGATGAAAGCTGAGGATTTCAAACTTTCCCATCATACAGACAAATTAGGCCAACTGAATAATTATTTTAAACTGAATCCCATTGCTGTTTGGAAGTTGTGAATATGCTGTATAATAATTCAAAACAGTATTGAACTTCTGAGAAAAACTTTTTTTGGTTTTTAAAGTTCTAACCAAAACAAACATGCAAGGTATTGTTCATTCAATGAAAAAAAAAACCATAAAGATACAAGGGATAAGGGAGAGTTTTTCTTCTTAAGGTTTCCTTAGGTTGCTGTGGCAACCCTTGTCACATTAGCCTGAGATTATCTGTATGAAGGATAGACTCTGTTTCTTACAGCCAGAGTAATTGCATTTTTGTTTCTCTTTTTTTTTTAATCAAACTCGCAAACAATAAGCGAATGGGTCTGACAGAAAGTCAATGTGATACGGACAGCTGTAAAGGCCGAGATGTGAACAGGACCTGCCACCTTTTATGTTCGAGATGACGAGGCTGCTCACCTCCTCGCATTTCAAAGAGACCAAACAAAAAGCATCAAAGTGATTCTGGAATGAAAGCTGAAGGGAAATCCTAGTTGGCGAAGAAAGCAACATTGCAATTATGGTTCTGTTGTAAGAATCTGATGGTATCTTATCAACAGATTCTCCCAGTGCCAGAAACCCTGAACTGCTGGTTATGTTGCACGAATAAGTGGAAGTTGATCAAAATTTGATAGGACTTAGGTGTCAGATTGTGAAAACATTTTTTAATGCTATTACAGCATTTCATGGACACTCCATTTGAACACTTAGTAAAGCCATATAAAGATACAAGAGACAAGAGACAAACTGACCCTCCTTGTAAACTAATGTGACTATCAGAACACAAGACTGTTCCTTTATTAGTTATAGTGAAATCTTTATTTCAATCAGACCTCCTTTGTATTTTTCTGGTACAGATACTGCACGATTTGTATTTATGAGCATTATTATTATTATTATTATTATTATTATTATTATTATTATTATTATTATTATTATTGTTGTTCATTTTTGCCAGATAAAAAGGCACTTAAAGTTAAGTAGTGGGGTTCAAAAAAATATAGTTTTAAACGTCTCCACGTTTTGCTACAACTGCTTAAGTAACACACCTATCATTTCTCTTTTTATTGTTAACATCCTGGCAACTTTTTACACTTATAACTTTAAAGTCTGTTTCAAAACTCTTTTCAAAATGTGCGCTGATAGCATCAGGATTATTGCCAAGATTGTCAAACAGGTAACACAGCAATAACGATCCATGATGTGGTGCCAGAGCAAGTATTCAAGAGCATTTGTTGTACAGTAAAATAACTATAGAGAAAAAATGATGAATTTTGCTTTAATAAATTGTATGCTTATTTGTGAAATACCTATTTTTAGACCACTATGTGACATGAAGTAAGTAGGACTTACTGAATGTTACACAACAAGATACAAACTAAAGTTAATTTAAACAGAAAAATAGCAATTTCACTCATGTCTCTGTAATATCCTGCTGTCACCTGCACTAACCTTTGCATCAGTGAACTTTGAAGCCACTTGACAGATACATGATGTAAAGTAAAGGGGAAGGTTAGTCTTTTTGTTTTTTAAAGCTACGGTATGTGATTAGACGTTTAAAACATACAGTACACCATGCTTGCAACAGATGTAACACCTTCAGGTAAGAACTTGTGTATATACAAAAAAAAACATATCCACAGATTAGTTGTAAAAAAACAAACCTCAAGCAATACATTTTTATTTTTTATTTTTAAATTAACAGCTTCCATACTATGTTCCATACAATACTAGTACATTATTTTCAGGCACATTTCCAGTTGATACACATTTTATTATCTGTGCTGCTATTTATGAATATCTTTAGGCATGCCATACACAGAATGCAGATGTTACCAGATCTGCATATATAATGTTAGCAGATCTGCATATGTAAAATGTTATGGTGCTGACCTGTGCATAGATAATTTGCAACGAAAGCTAATCAATAAATAACAAACACTCCCTAATCAGCCAAAGAGCTGGCAGAATGACATTCAATTATCCTGTCAGACATATTGCCGTCACAACAACCAAACCTCAAAGGGCATTACTACACCCATCCTCTTGCCAACTTGTATTCGCATCCACTGACTAACTGCTCAGGTATAAAATTAATTTGATATATTTTTTAAAAGTATTAAGGAAGAAAAAAGTTTACAGACAAATTCTTGTGTCATTGTATTCCATAACTCAGTGTAATTTTGTCTGTTGGGTGGGAAGGCTCCCTGCTGTGATGGCATTGTGTCACTTCAGCTCACTGACAGCTGATTCTCACAAGACGCTGCTGTCAGAGAATCACAGACTTCCACATGTACAAGTGAAATTAACTTCTGTTAGTCTGACATTTCCCACAATCAATACTCACAGAGTCCTTGTCTCCAGGATCAAAATTCATAAATCAAAGGCAGAAAGCATGAAATAAGGTATCTGATAAATCCATTAACTGGACTGGAAATGTATACCCTGCATTTTGTATAAGGTCTACAGTGATATTGTTGAAAGCAAAATCTACAACATAAGTATTTGCATTTTCTCAATAGGTTATGTGGATGAAAAAGCTTCCTTATCCTTATTTTTAAGTCTTGAATACGTTGCTATGTGTGGTTGGTGCTATACTGTAGTAAAAGTACTGACCAGTTCACTGGTACAGTAAATGTGCCAGAGATTCTTGATAAACTGTACTTAAGTTTTTCACTGCCATTCACAATAGAACACAACTGTACCCTTCCTGCATGGATGCTGAGTTATTAAATTTTTTGTTCAAGAATTTTACAACCACATAACCTAAGAGAAAACACTACAGTGCATCGATAGAATACAGTTTTGTTTTACTGCATGTATCGCTAATTTCAGAAAAAATTGCTGTTCACTTGTTACTACCATGAAGAAAATACATTTGATCTCTTTTAAATTTAAACAGCTGCAGACAGAGTTTTAAAAGAGCTCAAGTTTTTGAGTTTTTAGATCAGAAGAGGGAGGGGGTGATGCTGTTACAAGAGACACACTCTGACAGCAGCAAGGACCCAGATTGGAGAGCTGAATGGGAGGGGGAAGTGTGTTCTGAGCCACGGTTCAAACAATAGCACAGGGATGGCTGTGCTTTTTGGACCTGGATTGGGAGTGGACATTTTTAAAAATAGAGGAGGTAATAAAAAGGGCAGATTTTAAAAGTAATAGTAAAAATAGATGATTTTGGCTATAAATTTTTAAATATTTATGCTCCCAATATAGGGAGATACAGGATTTTATTCTTGAAGTTTTTAAAGCAGACTCTTTTAACAGTAAATGATGAAAATATTTTAATAATGGGGGGTGATTATAATTGCACTGTGGATTTTAATAAAGATAGGAACAGTGTAGAAGGTGCGGGGGGCACAAGTACGCTCATGGATGCCCCCACGAGTTTCTTTTGGACTTAAAAAGAAAAGCGCAAGCAGCAAGTGGCTTTGCTGTGTCCGGCTGTCCTGCGGCAGGGAGCTGACGGGTCAGGAGGAGATCAGCTAGGCGGCGGTACTGTTCTACTCTGAACTGTTTTCAAGTGAGCTGTGTGACCAGACTAAGGCGATCACTTTGGGGAAATGCAGTCTGGAAACACGGCTGACTTTACAGGCGCTAACCACCGCCTCCAAGCAGCTGGACAGTGGAAAAGCTCCTGGCATTGATGGACTACCAGCAGAGTTTTACCAGCATTTCTGGGGGAAGCTGGGGCTAGAGCTACTGCTGGTGCTGCAGGAGAGCCGGCGAGCTGCCACTCAGCTGCCGCAGGGCTGTCGTTACTCTGCTGCCGAAGAAAGGAGACCTGTGCCAAGTTAAAAACTAGAGATCAGTCGCATTATTAAGTGTAAACTTAAAAATAATTTTAAAAAATCTAGCGAACATACTCAAGGACTGTCTAAATGACATAACCTCTTAAAAACCTCTTGTTTTTAATAAGAGACTTTAAATTCGACTAAAATGGGGTATGTAACAGGAATATATTTTGTGCATGTACGATGTTCTATTACCATGGCAACATTGTATTTATATATTTATTTATTAACAGAATATATTTTTGCTCAAGCTCATACCGTTATTAAGAGTGTGACATTCAATGGTAACTTTTTATTTTTATTTGAATGTAATAAATGCTATTAAAAGGATAAACAATGTAATGAATATCAGCCTACCATTAACAGACCTTCATTTTATTAAAAGCATCCTATAAAATATTCTGTAAAGAGCCATGAATCCTTTATCATGGACCACATATTTCTGAAAATATCAAGTTTCTTTTACTATACGTAGAATTAAAAATATGTGAATTTTAGGAGGCTGTGTGGTCCAGAGGTTAAAGAAAAGGGCTTGTAACCAGGAGGTTCCCGGTTCAAATCCCACCTTATTGTGTGACCCTGAGCAAGTCACTTAACCTCCTTGTGCTCCGTCTTTTAGGTGAGACATAATTGTAAGTGACTCTGCAGCTGATGCATAGTTCACACACCCTAGTCACCTTGGATAAAGGCGTCTGCTAAATAAACAAATAATAGTAATAATAATAATAATAATGAATGAATTCTTTGTGTGTCAGGATGTGAGAGGTGCAGGAAGGAATCAATGTCCACAACAAAGGTGGATTTACAAATTGTCTTGGTTTTATTTAAAATAAAACTCTCCCCTCTACCATTTAAATAGTGGGCTTGACATCTCAAACAACATAATAAACATAATAAACACTAAATACAGTGTCCAGGGTGCCATTGAGGTGGCAGTGCAGGTGCTGTGGGTGATAGAGCCGACTCAGTAGCTTCAGCTCCCATGGTCTCCGTCTGCCAAAACACATCAAACAAGCACCTGTGGAGTGTCTTTGTAACACCCACTCACTCAGAGGGGCTACACACAGAAGGGCTATTTTTAATATGTAGTCCAACTACGCCAGTTCAGTGTGATAAGCACAAGTTCTTTTTATTCAGATACAAAGCTAAAATACAGGGACAGTGGGACCAAGAAAAACAGACAATAGATACAAATAAAATCAATGAGAATGTTTTTATTTGACAGCATGGTTAAAAAGGAGCAACAACACATTTTTCAATATTCAGTGATCAATTACAGATTTTCCATTAACAGGTCATCACAATTAAGATTTATCAAAATTGTCATTTTAAATCACCAAAGTGCAAACCTCAATAATTTAGCATTCTTAATGATGTTATTCACCAAAGACTGAAATGATTCCCAGTAAAAAACAAAAAAACAAAAAAAACAACAACATGGAATTACTTTGTAATTTGAGTGCAGTAACCTAACGGCATAATTACATTTTCTTGTAACATTGCATGAAAGTTAAATTTCAGAATGGTGGCCTTCAATACAACAGCAGCAAAATCTGGTAATTAAAGAATTTTCAGCATTATATTATTGATTTAATCTGTTTTAAGATTATTGGATTTTCTAGTATTCATGAATATTGTTTTATAGCTACGCCTGGGTCAAGGTCTACCCCCAGAGCCATGTATAACCAAGCAAGCTCAGGCACCTAAAATCCTAAAACAAAGCTAATGCTTTCTAGTAGGTTTTTGCACACCCAGCACACTAAAATTATATTTAGAAAAGAAATGTACTGTTGCTTTATGCCAGCTTTATTTCAAAGGCTTCATTATACATATTTCATGTTTAGTACCTCTGGTTTTCATGGTGGTACGTCGGCATTTTACAACTATTGTGAAAATATAATGTTAATTCAGTAAGTCCTTTAGCTCCTTAAACAAGCAAGTCTTCTCCGTCTTCCATTTATTCCTAATAGGTTTGATTCACTGTCACACACACTCACACGCTGCATCACCCAATGCACTAAAGGGCCACATTCATTTCAGTCATGGTTCAAAGCTATCATGAAATAATCACAAAATGACACTGTGAAATTACTGTAAAAATTGTGCAGCAGTGTCATGACATTTTACAGTTCAGACCCCAAGAACTCATAGCTCTATCAAGAACTGAAAAAAAAAGAAAAAAAAAGGTTTTGACAGACGTATCTGCCTGAGATGTGCAAGGGAGATTGTATAAAACTAGCCATGTAGAAAGTTATCGGATGTTCCAGTTTGTGCGCCCATGAATTTGGCACAAATCATCTGTTTTTTTGGCTTGAAGAAGATGGTTAAAAGGAACATGAAAGAGCAAACAAGGAGGCAATGGCCACTCAGTGACAACCTCTATCATCAGGGTGACTCTGGTGTCAGCAAAGAATCAAATAAAGATGAATGAGCTTATTACAGCGCTGTGGTCTGGCTCATTGGGCCCAATTTCATCAAACAGAATAACTGTTCATATAGAAAGATTAATAGAGCATCCACCCAAACCTCGATAAAAGAAAACAGAGTGGCATACAAATAGGTTCCAACAAATACCAAATTATTACACTGAGGCAACAAAGGAAGTGTGCTGAGGAGGAAGCATCTACTGTGAAATATAATTCTATTACAGCAGATCAAATTTACTGACGCATTCATTTACCCATAACAATTTAGCCTTTATAAGGTGGGGTTGTAGGGATTTTTTCCCAAATCAACCCTTTAAAACTCAATCTGGAGTTTTTACCGATTATAGTATAGTACCATTCTGGGCTGGGAAAATGTTGTTTATTAAGTCATTGTACATGTAACAGGCAGTAGCATTAATTAGATAGTGTTTTTGTTACAGTAGTTTATATATACAAATATATAATGTATTTTTTTAACAAAATAAAAAAGTTAAAAAGTACTTCTAAACTTTTATCCAGAGGTTGTACTGGGAATATATATGAACAGCTCTATTCAAAGTTATGAATGCATCTTTTATGCATAGAGACTCCATGTTTTCAACTTGTTCCAACACTCACATGAGCATTATTATAAAGTCAGCTTGGCAAGCTTCCCCTTAAATGCTGGACTCTTAAAATACATCATTAGTAAACTTTGGTAATGAGTGGTTTAAGATAATGTATCGCTTGGCCATAACACCTTGTCAGTTGTCTGGGTTAGGGAGACCCGGGGAAAAAATGTATTGTTTAAAATGACCAGTTGGTGGTATTGGAGTACTGTAGGTATTTGACTACAAGGAATTACAAAGGAGCCATTATTCACACTGGGAGCTATGATATTTGTATAGATACTTGTATGTTCTTGTGGCACTAAGAAGTTATTTAATGTACTGTGACATCTGTGCATTTTTATTAATTAAAAATAAGCTTATAGAAAGATTAATAATGCATCCACTCAAACTATAAAAGAAAACAGCTTTGTGACCAACTCATTACGGATACCCATTTATATTAATTACTCAGTACACCCTTAATAATTACTTTTAACTTGGATCTAATCTTTGTTTCATGTGCAAAATTGAGAAGCTACAAAAGACTATGGACTGTCTTACCAAATCCAGCAGGGAGGCACAGATAAACTTTCTGGTGCTTCACAAGTTGACATGGCTTGAAGTTTTTTAAATTTGTTTTTACTCGATAGAGCACATCAGATTCATCACTGTTGCCGTGTTTGTATCGTTTTTTTTTTAAATTTGTAATCGCCAATTATTTATCTTATTTTCTCCCCAATTTGAAATGTTAATTTTAGTAACAAAAAATGTATTGCAAACATAAAAAGGGAGAACTATATCTGGAATCAGCAAAGGGTTAAATAATGACACTCTTTGGCTTTGCCTAAACTGGGATACAGAAAATTGGTCTACAGCAGGATTTGTGTGAACACAAAAATATAACATGTACATTGGCTTCTCAGGCTGTGTAATGTTCATAATCTCCATATTTAAAAGATGATTTATCCATATTTACATCATAGTTCATCTCTTGTACATTGTCAACAAGATTATTCCAATACTGTTGGTGGGTATGCTCAGATAAAAACATAGACAACATTTAATCCTTTTTGTTGCCAGTACAGATCTGGGGTCAAGGGTATGACAGCACCGTAGAAAAAAAATTCTGGATGTTGTTATTATGTAACATAATAGAAAAACTGTACTTTTAAGGTACTTTTCAGTGATTTTGTTAGCGAACAGAGGTATAATTGCTTCATCTGTACAGTATATCAACAGTTTACGTGCCAGTGAAATTACGCTTTATTGCAGATACATTTTTTACTACTGTATTGCCACTTCAAATTACCTGTAGGAATAATAATTCAGGAAATTCAGGAAATTGACCTCATAACATTTAAACAGTATTTAGGTAGGTATACATACAGGTTTCAGGCTAAGGGTAAGCAAATACTAGTTGAATGTAGTTTATATTTGAATAATGCTTAATGTTATGCATACTCATCAGAGGTCAGACAAAAATAGGGAACCTACTGTTATGCTATACAGTATGCACCACACACTGTTGTCGAAATGGCATGTCCTTTACATACATGATTCATGTGTTTAGCATGTATTCTGTGATATCAGATATGCACCTGCCTGTTTCAATGATGGTAACTTTACTTGGTTGACAGTTGTTACCGTATCCAATAATTCGCAAATTACTGCAAGTCTTAAAAGTGTGGGTATGTGGGCAATTCCCCTAACTTCTCTGAAGTAATTGGAGCCAGTTATGATTTAGAAATGGTAATTTATCCCTCCAGAACAATCCTCTATATCTTTTTGACCACTGTTTCATACAAGTCATGCAGTCTGAGTTGAAACGCTTTGTCCCTGTACTCTGATCATTTTTTTCAAGCCAATGCTGTCTGTAATACCAATACATGTACTTCATTTGCAACTGACTGCCCAGAAATATATATTTTAAGATACTTTACAAATCCTGTAACCAACCAGCATTTTTTACAAAATGGTGCCTATAGTAAATGTTGTAGTTATAAATGTTGTAGTTCAGTCAATTAAAAGTCACTGAATCTTGCCTCCAACTGGTCATAAGTGTTTTCAAATTCTATACTGGTCAAAATAGTTTACAGTTTACCTATAAATAGTAGGGTGTCCAGGATCACCTGGGGCAGCATGTGGCCTGCAGGTCGTATTAAGAGGACCATTGGCATACTGTAGATATCATAACTTAATTCAACGTTTCCCAAAGTGGAAGGTTTCTGATGGGTCGCCAAACAATCTTTAAAAATGTGACTTTTAGTACACACTGTTAAGATTTAGTTTCACTATACAACTTCTTATGCTTATATTCAAAATAAATATAATTTGCATACAAATCATTAGCAGTAATTATGTAAACAATGTATTGTTTTATCACCAGCCTTTTGCTTTAAATATGAACCATAAAATAAAAGTATAAGGTGACATTTTATGTGCAGTTACTTGGGATTTTGAAAACACTTGTTAAAATGGTTGTTAAAACAAACAAACTAAATAAAACTCTCAATTACCATCTTATATTAACTTCAGTTTTTCTTACTTTGGTGACAAGGATTATCCGCGTCGTCATGTGTCATTCGTTATGAAGTACTGGCTCACGAAAGCAAGGCGTCGGCATCATGAGACACGGCATCCAAATTGCGTTGGGATATGATACGAGTTTTTCCACAAGAAAGCTCATCAATTAGCTAAACAGCAAGATGTTCTTAAAAAATCAGTCACTGTCTTAGAAGGACATGAATGTATCCTACCTGGTTACAATGCATATTGCAAAAAACAAAAAATGGCAGAGCTGACTGTTGTCGGTATGTTTGCAATGCTTGATGTTGAATTGAAAATTCAAACTTATTCATTATGTTGCAACACAATTTTAAATCGATATTGAAACATGGAGGTAAAAGAAGCAAGTCTTCTGGTCTCAAATGCATGGTTTATTTTACAAGAATGAGCAGTTCAATAAAATAAATGCAACAGTGGCGGGTCGTCAGCCGAGACAAGTGGGGCATGGCCTCACCAATAATTCCCATTGTCTGCATTGTCTTTTTTCCTTGTATCGTTTACAGTACATTCGCAAATATATGTCCTACTGGTGTGAGAATTAGCAGGTAACATCAGCTCATGAATATTCATGAGCAAACAAGACAGGGGCGTGGTTTGGTTGTCAAGGATGGGATATGTAGGTGTTAAAGAGGCAGAAAACGATAAAAATCACTCCTAAATATAACTGCATAAAATATAAAATAACTAGGATCCCCGGTGATCAGATAGCTGATTGATTTAAGCTTAGATGTTTCTGTCCCTTACCAGTAAGATAAGATGTAATTCATGTTACACTACCCTTAAGTAGCATTTACTGTATCATGGGTACCTACCAAGAACAAAGTCACAGTTATATCCCAAAATGTATTAAATTAGCATAGCTGGGGGGGTCCCCAGGTGGCTCACCTGGTAAAAGCACAGCTGTGTGGTATGCAGGGTGAGTCATACAGTCAGGGAAGCGCAGGTTCGCGTCCCGGCTGTGTGAAGTCGTTGGTCTTCACTGGGGATTCCGAAGGGAGCATCGCAATGGCTCTGCCGCTCCCTTGGGTTAGGGAGGCAAAACTGGCAGGGACTTTCCTCCTCATCGCACTACAGCGAACCCTGCTAGCCAGGTGACTAGAGAGCTCAGGTGGACACCTGCAGAGCTGGACTTTGTCCTCAAGAGGTCAGTAGCTCACTGACATCCGCACTCGAGTTCTTGGGTGTAAAAGAGGCTTGGTCGTGGGATTGGAGGACGCCCACTGAACCTTCAGTTCTCCTGAGCTGCGTGGGGAATTTCTGCGGTGAGAGAAAAAAAATCTGAGGTAAAATTATTGGGAACACTAAATTTATAAAGAAATAGTTGTGCATATCTGTGAATTTGTGCCAGTGGTCTCCTATATAATTGCTGCAGGCCTCAACACAGGCCTCTGTATAGTGTTGAAGTAAAATCTCTTAAACCTAATTCATAGGGAAATATTTGTTTTACAAGAACAAAAACAACACAACAAAACCTAAAAACTTATTGTAAACCCAGTTTAAGAAAGATGCACGATATTGCGCAAGGCCAAATTAGAACACTGACAGAGCTATTTAAATATACCCTCCCATATTTCAATATATTTTAAACTTTTAAGGAGAATTTCCCTCCCTAAAAGATCACTACATGTAAACCCAAATTGCCTGAAAGGTACAACCAAAATAGCACAACAAAAAGGTGACATTTTTATTTTTGCATGTAAACCAAGCCACTGATTGCTAAAAACAGTGAGATGTAATATCATAAATTACCATTTGCAGTTTGTCAGAAACAGCAGGATATCAGTCATTTATGCTAAGAGGAAGTGGGTGTTCGACCAGAAGCCTCCCCAAACAATGTCTCTTCCTGTGACAGCAGCTCTCTTTTAACAGCCTTGGGTATTTAACATATTAAAACTGTTCATCTTCCTTCAATGAACCTAATAACTCTGCCAGGTGGGAGGCTGTGCTCCATACTTCTTCATGTTGTCTGTTTCACAGATCTCTACTGATCTCCAATGCCTGACCAGCTTTACAGCTCCAGTGGTTGGAGACCAGCGAGCACAGTTATTACCATCATCAATAATCTGAACATTTTTACTTCCCCACACACCTTTTAGATTTCACAACCTATTTCTTTAAACAGTGATGATGACTACAAATAATAATTGGCTACATTTATAAAAATCACTCATTCTAATCTTGACAGTTGTATTGCAGACATTTTAAAAGCGATACAGTAATTCTATAGGACATGTCTGCAACCAATTTAATAAATGCATTGTACATTCAGTACTAGTTATTTATGTCTTTTTTACAGCACTGAGATTATTCTTTATGCAGGAACCAAATACCGGAACACGATTTTCTGCAGTATCCCTGCTGTAAAGATAACTATATTAAAGTAATTCCACTGCTTTTAATGCGTTTTTAACATGCAAAAGTAACTGTTAACAATGAGCTATTAACTTTAAATACAATCTACAGTACTTCATTCTGTATAAAGCATACAGTACATAGCATTTTTATTAATTTTCAAGAACAATACAGAAAGCAACAAATTACTAATAATTGAACGGCTCCTTCCAGTAACTAAGTTGTTTCTTGCATGTTTTATACTTTTACACTAGTTTTCTTGTTATAAAACTATATATCCTCACTATAAATAAGAATAGTATATTGGTATGCCAGGGTCTCAAAGTACTCTAAAAGCAATATACTATTCCCCTGATTGAAGTCTTGTTGTGTAAAAACATATAGTTTTGAACATTTTGGATTATTTCTTAGTACACATTCTATTATATTAAGCTTTTATATGTTGCCACATATTCATATATTTATATCTTTAATACATACAATATTTTGTTGAAGGCAGTCTATCATAATATAATGAACAGAAAATGTGGTATTGAAACAAACACATTTGTATATGTTCAATTGCAATGATCAGCATATACTTTCTGCTCCAAAACTTTAAGCATGAATAAAAATAAGCACTTTATCAGATTTGTATATTCACTGAGAGCAATTTACAACAATGCACAAAACACGCTTTTTAATTAATAAAGCATTCAAAGAAAATGAAGACTTTTTATCTCAACAATCAAACCACTTTGACTGGTTCTGACATGAAATATTTGCAATAAGAGCAAGGCACTGTGTGAAAACCTTAATTGAAACAAAATATTTCAAACAATAAATACAAAATGATTGCTACTGCATGGTGCTTTAAATAATTTATAGAACATGAGTACTGCAGATGGTGTTCTCAATACAGCTGTACAAAGCCTTTCTGTTGACTGTTATCGGTTTCATAAGGTTATTAATGTACAGTATTTTAATAGGGTTTTTTGTGGGTTTTGATTTTAGAAAATGTTTGTTTCTACCCTTGTATCCCAGGCCGCCCCATACAATTTAGATTTTATGATGGTAACAAACTTCTAAATTAATGAAGCATATTCATAAAATACTTGCATATATCACATTATTTTAACCTTCCCATCCATGTTAATGTGTTGTGATTTAAGAGAGATCTCTGAAGCTCATAAACTAAATTAGATTTGGTTTTTTAACACTTCATTTTCACTTTTTGTTGTTGGGTCCCTGACATATCAGGCAAACTGTATGCTACACTAAGAATATTGCACATATACGGAAGAATAGATAATATAGAAGTGACACAGAAACAGTTTTCCAAAGGATGAGAGAAATTAAAATGTTACAAAATCCAATGGGAATTATAAGCTTCAGTTATAGGAATTCTGTACTGGTAAAGGTATATTGATACGTTCAATGAAAAGTATGTTTTGATTGGTGTAATCAGGTTTTGCATCATTTTTATTTCAAGTGTAAAGTCACTGTTTAAAGATGCATAATCTCTGTTTGTTTCCATTTTGTTTGTTTTTTTCATTTTAAACAGGCGCATGTGAACAGAACTGTAAAGGGTACCAACAATCTGTTTTGTTTATTACTCTCTAGTGCCACCACATGGAGGAATATTTTACAAAACATATTTCAGAGTTTTTGGCTGGAAAGCAAACCCTGTTGTTTCCAAATCACCCCCTTCCCCTTCCCCTTCCCCTTCCCCTTCCCCTTCCCCCTCTCCCCTCTCGTCTATTTCAGTCTATCCCTTTCCACAGACTCAGCAGGAATGCCAATGTTTTTTCAAACCAGGTTCAAAGTTGCTCTGTGAATGAAATTTACAGGTTTGAATTAATGACATTTAAAAACCCAATATTTCTCATACATTTTTATTTTATACTGTGTTTTTGACAGCTCCTTAAAAGAACCGAAGGGGGAAAAAAAAAAAACAGACCAAATCTAGAACAAACAACAACAACAAAAAATCAGCAATATTTGTTAGTGTTACCATAAAAGGACTCAGCACAAACTAAAACATTTTTACTAGGCGTGTTAAAGCAACTTATGATAGTTGCACAAAGAGATAGGGTTATACATGTTTATAGATGTTTTAGTTATTTGGAAACACTTAAATATTTTATAATGTACATTCATTATTGTTCCATGTATGACTTCAAATTGATATGTTCAATATATATTCATTATGTGTATCAATAATTTATTATATATATATATATATATATACAGTACTGTGCAAAAGTTTTAGGCAGGTGTGAAAAAATGCTGTAAAGTAAGAATGCTTTCAAAAATATACATGTTAATAGATTATATTTATCAATTAACTAAATGCAAAGTGAGTGAACAGAAGAAAAATCTAAATCAAATCCATAATTGGTGTGACCACCCTTTGCCTTCAAAACAGCATCAAGCATCAATTCTTCTAGGTACACTTGCACACAGTTTTTGAAGGAACTCGGCAGGTAGGTTGGCCCAAACATCTTGGAGAACTAACCACAGTTCTTCTGTGGATTTAGGCAGCCTCAGTTGCTTCTCTCTCTTCATGTAATCCCAGACAGACTCGATGATGTTGAGATCAGGGCTCTGTGGGGGCCATACCATCACTTCCAGGACTCCTTGTTCTTCTTTACGCTGAAGATAGTTCTTAATGACTTTTGCTGTATGTTTGGGGTCATTGTCATGCTGCACAATAAATTTGGGGCCAATCAGATGCCTCCCTGATGGTATTGCATGATGGATAAGTATCTGCCTGTACTTCTTAGCATTGAGGAGACCATTAATTCTGATCAAATCCCCAACTCCATTTGCAGAAATGCAGCCCTAAACTTGCAATGAACCTCCACCATGCTTCACTGTTGCCTGCAGACACTCATTCGTGTACGCTCTCCAGCCCTTCGGCGAACAAACTGCCTTCTGCTACAGCCAAATATTTCAAATTTTGACTCATCAGTCCAGAGCACCTGCTGCTATTTTTCTGCACCCCAGTTCCTGTGTTTTCATGCATAGTTGAATCGCTTGGCTTTGTTTCCACGTCGGAGGTATGGCTTTTTGGCCGCAAGTCTTCCATGAAGGCCACTTCTGACCAGACTTCTCTGGACAGTAGATGGGTGTACCAGGGTCCCACTGTTTTCTGCCAGTTCTGAGCTGATGGCACTGCTGGACATCTTCCGATTGCGAAGGGAAGTAAGCATGATGTGTCTTTCATCTGCTGCAGTAAGTTTCCTTGGCCAACCACTGCGTCTACGGTCCTCAACGTTGCCCATTTCTTTGTGCTTCTTCAAAAGAGCTTGGACAGCACATCTGGAAACCCCTGTCTGCCTTGAAATTTCTGCCTGGGAGAGACCTTGCTGATGCAGTATAACTACCTTGTGTCTTGTTGCTGTGCTCAGTCTTGCCATGGTGTATGACTTTTGACAGTAAACTGTCTTCAGCAACCTCACCTTGTTAGCTGAGTTTGGCTGTTCCTCACCCAGTTTTATTCCTCCTACACAGCTGTTTCTGTTTCAGTTAATGATTGTGTTTCAACCTACATATTGAATTGATGATCATTAGCACCTGTTTGGTATAATTGTTTAATCATACACCTGACTATATGCCTACAAAATCCCTGACTTTGTGCAAGTGTACCTAGAAGAATTGATGCTGTTTTGAAGGCAAAGGGTTGTCACACCAAATATGGATTTGATTTAGATTTTTCTTCTGTTCACTCACTTTGCATTTAGTTAATTGATAAATATAATCTATTAACATGTCTATTTTTGAAAGCATTCTTACTTTACAGCATTTTTTCACACCTGCCTAAAACTTTTGCACAGTACTGTATATATATATATATATATATATATATATACATTTGAACCATATTCCGATACAATTATTTTTCGATGTTGGCTATATTTGTTTTATAGTTGATCTGTAAACATCTATAGACCACATATTCTCATTTATAATTATGACATTATTAACTATACCTTAAAATCCATCCAGCTTAGAATAATAACATTTGTTATTATTTGAGATGTATATTAATGACACAAATTAAGATGAACAAAACAAAACTGAAATTAAGTGAAGTGAATTTGGTGAACATAGTACTGGAGCTTGAGAATTATGGAAGCAACAGTTTAGAGGAAAGCAGAAATATTTAATCAAAAACAAATGTACACATAACAAACAGTGTGAAATCAGCTGGAAACCTTCAGAAAATAATGTAACAGCAATATAGTATATTAATAATATGTTATGATATGAGAACAAATAACCCTGAAAATGGCACATTACGCCTCAGTGCTTTCAATTTCCCACCACGGTGTCTGTTAATAGAGCAGTGATGCTATTAACGCATGTTTTTCTACACTCTGCTTTCTTTTGAATTGTGCTTATTTAGAATAACATTAGGAAGTTTATTTAATACCAAAAGCGGGTATTCTCAGAGGAGTCTTTTATACTTTAACATTTTAAACAGAAGGGCTCAGACACAGTGTGAGAATGCTGTCTCTCAAACGGTCCCATTCAGCTCAGCATTTAACAATCTGCTCTTGGTAACTTAACTTCCAGGCTTTTTTATTTTATTTTTAAAGCCTGCATTAATGAACCCAATAAATAAAGTGCTGTACCACCCATCCATTACAGACATTAATTTTAGAACAAATCACCAATCAATTCAAATGTATGTACTAATGCAGGCACAATCAATTTAAACTTCTTATGACAATTAGCAAAGCTTTCGATACAACTCTAAAACATGCTGACCCATCAATTACAGTTTGCATCAAACTAATGCTAATGGCACCTCCTTCATCCTTAGGCTGTCTGCGCCTCACCTGATTGGCCCCATTTCAGTGCAGCAGATCAATTAATATAAATTATACATGCAAGGAACGATGGGTTAATATCATAAGTTCATTTAATTAATTGTGTTTGATTAAAAGTGGCACTTTCATTAGCCAACTTAGCCATGGACCATGTATAGATCATCATAATCCTTTTACATGCTCAGCTGCTCCAGACAGGGACCTGGCTTTGAGAGCATATTCATATTGCCAGCCATCCAAACCTCCCTGCATAATTAGCAACTAAACGAGCTGCAGTCACTTAAAACGGTTTGCATCAACCTCCTTGGTGCTGTTTTAATTTGAAGATGTCATGGGTAAAACAAAGGTGAAGAGACAATGGCAATTAAAAATTAAAAAGGACAAGAGGAGATTTGCTTCTAATGGCGGCAAAGTGGAAAATGGTGCGTGTAAGATAAGTGCTTACACTCCCTCCCAACTTGTGGCTCTTTAAAATGTGATCTCTTCTCAGGCAGTCAACATCTTATGAGCATTTCTCCTTGAACTGTACACTGTTGCAAAGCTGATGCATAGGGTACAGTTTTAATAGCCTGAGCCTTTGTAAATTCTGCTTTGTATGGTATGTAAAACAATGTTTTGTTTTATTTGTATTCTAAAGTTACTACAGAATTAGCCACTTGTAATTATGTTTTAAGGAGTAATCACCAGATGCATCCCTGAAAACATGCAATACAATGTTACATACTCTATTGACAAATATAGTTATGTTAAATGGGATGAAAACATTATTTATCTAAACTGTAAGCAAGATTGTGCATTGATATCATCTGATTTAGGCAGATTATTATTTTTTTTGTATTGTATTGTATAATAATAATAAGGGATGCATGAAAATGTCTTACCTTGCCTGAAGTAATTCATTTTTTGTCCTCAGGAGTTGGAATTGGATCCGTTTAACCCCTTCATTGCACCTTATAGCATTGCAGTGATCCAGTCAGTTTTGTATTTTAAAAGTGTATAACAAAAGACAATTTTAAACACATTTAGTGGGTACCTAATCTGAAACCAAACCATTTCAAACAATGTTTCTTTTTATTGCGTTAACATGCAACTTTGTGAATCTGATTACCAACAAAGAGGACACCCCAACAGAAACTGGGATGTAATCTTTCCCAAAAATTGCACAATAACAAGGCCTGCCTCCATACACTCTCCACATAGTGCTGCGAGAAGCTTGCGTCTTATAGTTAGCATGTAATAGTCATGTACGCAGAAGAATAAATCTGAGACTGGAGCATTTGAGATGCATGCACTATTCCACTTTCAAAAACATGTCTAATTCAACAATGAGTGACTGTATATTATTTGATCTACCAATATCTGGACAAGTAAGAGTTTATCCCAGTTTGTATATCCAGATAAAGAGAGTTGACTTGGCAAGAGCACTGTCTCTGTCACTGTATATTTGGGATTGGCCCTGGGGTACCTCCCTATCCTGACATGTGTTCCCTGGAGAAAGTAAGGCCCAGCACAGTCGGATCTCCAAGGCAGGGTGACAAGCTTCCCAGGTCTCCCAAAGGGATACGCCATTAGCAGAGGGGAGGGTGGGGGCCCAAGGAACGCAGACATGAAAATAATTGCTCAAACCAGGGTTAAATAGAGGCTCCAAAGGAACTGGTTTGGGGGGACCCTAGTTTCACCTGAACTGTGCAAATGCTATATATCGCTATAACGCCCTTCATTATAATGAACCTTTGGCTATAATGAACCTGGCCCCTGGACCCCAAATAAATAAAACTAAAAATGATAATATAAACACACACTGTCAACATCCCAGTCTGTACGCACGGGATGCCACCTCGGCAGTGAAGTCAACTCTTTTGTCTTAATAAAAAGTGCGCTCTGTGTAACTATACAGAAATGAAAATCATTTTATGTTGCAACAAAGCTGAAAACTATATTGATCGTTTGAAAAAAGGCATATCTCTGTCGTGAATATAGGTTTTCAAAAAGCAGAAAAAAATGGTTTTTGGCTTGTTCAGCAACCATGCGGCAAAGCAACATTGATTGAAGAAAAAACAACAATAAACTTTTCATGTCGGGTTGATTTGGAATAAAAGATCAGTTTGGGATTCTTGCATGTTGGATCAAGATTTGGTGCACTTTGAAACGATTCATGTCAGATTGATTTTGAATAAAGGTTCAGCTTCAATTCGGGATTTTTGCTGTGTTTTTTTGCGCTGTATACATGAGACGAACAAGTACATGTAATTCTACTTTTATTCACAATCTCATCTCATTAACTTACTCCAACAGTTTATCCTTCATTTTAATTGTCCTTTTGCTATAACGAACCCCTCGATATAACAAACAAAAGGCTTGGACCCCAACAGGTTCATTATAGCGAGGGTGTACTACATATATATACGAATCGGTGGTTGAAAATCCTGGCCTGTGATTGGTTAAAACCTAATCTATGAGGAAAAATAGATTTAACTATTGCCCTAACGTCCTTATACCATTGGTCAATAGTCTCCGTCTGTCATGTGATTGGTTCACATAACTGTTAGTCCTGCCCCTTTTTAAAGGAACGCCTTTCTCCCCTGCACTCTTCACAAGAAAAAATGGCTGAACACCGATTCTGTGAGTTACAAAACATATTACAAAAGAAAGATGCTCCAAACACTAAAATGGTGATTAAAATGTCACTGTCACTGGCTTCTGACTTTTCAAAATTCAAACAAATTAAACTCGACGAAAATAAATATGACGGGTCGGATATAAACTGGATTACGCAGCAGTCGGCAAACCAGACAGAGACGGAGAAAAACTTTGCTAACTTTACAGTAAGAACATCAAAAACATGTTCTGTTATTTGTTTAATGTTATTTATTTATTTATGTATGCTGTATCAACTATATTTAAACAAAATATATAACGTTTTATTTACTTTCTAGCCTTGCCTCACTTATTTTCTTTACTGACCTCCAGGGTGCAATGCGGCTTCGGGCATTATAGCCCCCTGTCAGTAACAATAGTCTTCCCTTGGGTCAATAAGTTTCTACTATAACCCTCCTCTCCAGTCCATATTTACTATGAACATGCTGCTCCCACTGTAGGTACTACAGATGTGGTTCTTATTGTAATAACTCAAACACTGTGTTTTCTGGAGTTTTTTTTTTTTTTTCAATTTTATTTGTGTTTTTAAGGTGCTTGGACCTGAGTTCATAAGTTGCTCCTCAGTTCTAGTTGCCAGACATAATTAACATAGGCTAGATCAGTCACAGTGACATTGTTAGTAAGCATCACTGCCATCTAGTGAACACATACTTGGTATTGTCTGTTAGTGTTCACTAGGTGGAGCTGGCTAACAAAGACACTGTGGCTGATCTAGCTATGTAAAATATGTCAAATATTTGAACCGTTTCTGAACTCGACAAGTTATTGGCAAGCAACTTATCAAAAAAGAAAAGTACACTATTTAAGAAATTACAAAAAGAACCACTTAGAATGATTGCATGTCATAAAAAGTTGAGTGGCCCATTAAAAATATATATATATATATATATATATATATATATATATATATATATATATATATATATATATATATATATATATATATAAATTATAAATATCATTTGAAGCTACTTACTCTTTTACCAAAGAACCACAGAAGCCAGGTTGCCTTGCAAAAGGTTCAAATAAAATGACACTGTCAGCTATGAATATACATAATAAAAAAAAAAAAAGAAAGATATCCCCCAAATGTAAAGGAACAGATGGGAGTCCAATCTGGCAGTTTTGGGGGGAGGGAAAACATACAGTAAGATCAATATACCAGGTTTTGAAAAGTCAATCCAAAGGAAGGATCCTAAAATTGTTTAGGTCAGGTTCAACTCAGCATCTACAGTATATATCTTTATTAAACATAAATGGGCTGGAAGCTTGCTACATTCAGTATAAAGCAGATCCTACATCCTACTACTTTCATCTTAGCCAGTTTTACACTTAGTAACCAA